>JALHBL010001524.1:0-67601 GCA_023638675.1 Camponotus pennsylvanicus
AATATTTTTATATATCACCTTATATTTTTTGTAATTTTATATTTTATATATTATTAGACTTAATGATCTTATATATAATAAAATCACCTCTTTCGAAAATATCTTATCTTTGTCTTTCGCAATTATAAATTTGTATACTTACGTTATAAATACTGATAAAATAAGGAAAGGAATGACAAAAAATATTTAATAAATATATATTGATTCGTTTCTCCATCATATAAAAATAATCTTGTTACACAATGCCACCTCCCCCTCGGAAAAAACTATACAAAAGAATACGAAAAAACTACTAGTATAATCCCAAACAGCACAGGACATCCTATGGACATTCATTTTATGTCCATTTTACGTTCGCACGTCCATGGATATGAAATGAACATCCATCGTACATCCGATTTGAGACATCCGTTAACGGCCAATATTTGGACCTCCACAAGATATCCGATCTTGGACGTCAAGTTTCGCGCGAGCACGCAAGGATCTGTTAGTTCGTTCGTTTACCGCTACGCGACGTGCGATGCGCTATCTTTCTCGTATTTAAGTTTTAGTTATGGAAATTATATAAAGTTTGCAAATGATAACAAATAAGATTAAAAACTGTTCAATTTAATTTCTGATCTAAATGCACGAATTTCAGATATTAAATTGATTTTATAAGTTGGACAAGTAAATGTCCGGCGAATAAACGAAAATAATCCGTTCATTACCTATTTAAAATGTAAAGTGCAATATGCAAGTGTTATAAATAAAATTTTTATATGAAATTTTTATATAAAATTTTATATATATATGTAATCAAAATGTTTCGCAAAACATTACAGAGACGTTTGCAAAATCTCTAGGAAATGTTTAAGCAACCTTTCATAAACGTATTTGTGACAAAATAGCGGACATTTTCACGTATCTAAGACGTATATGAGACATTTTTGAGATCTTTTTTGTAACACTTTGCGAAGGTCTCTGAAAGGTATTTGTTGAATTTTGTGCTGTGTGGGATATTAATAAAATTACTAGCATTTCTTCAACTAATAAATTATTCATTATTCAAAAGCATCTCTTATAAGAAATAGTATTTTAAATTCAGGGACCGAATTTCTCCAACGGGGGAGACGTCCGGCGACCCCTAGATCCAGCAGAAATTTTTCTTTTCTCACTATCTTCCATCCAATAAGCTACAAGCACAAACTAACATGAAACTAAGAGAGACACACTTATATGTCACCTATAATAAAATGTGAATCTGAGAGAGAGAGACATATATGAATCATCTATACGAGCGAGATAGACTTATATGTAATACTTGGGAAAGACAAGGACCGATATAAGGAAACCCTTTTAAATATGAACTCCTTTTATTATACAAACTATATAAAATAATGTAAAATATGTCTAAAAGATTAAGGAGAATCTATTTATGTAAAAATCATGATAAATGACCAATATTCTAAATAATCAATTATTATAAATCTTTGAAAAAGGTCATTTATCGTAATTTATTATAACTACTATAATGTATGTAGGACACGACCTTGCAAGCAATGCATTCAGAGAATCAGTTAATGCGTATTCCTAGAAAACTTTCTCTTAAAGACCACCCAAGAAGTTCGCAAAAACCCATTTCATAGAATAAGCCAAGGAATTTGTTCTTAAACTCTGTCATAAATTACCCCTACCACTCAATTTCAAAAGTGTATAAAAACACTTCCAACAACGGAAGAGCGGGCATTCTCGTAGATTCACTCTAGACTTAGACTCACTCAGATTCTTACTCGTATTGTAAAACGCTAGATCAAGTCAGTTCAGAATAAAGAATTCAAATTTTAAACAAGAGTATACTTCTTTAATCATCATCAGCGAAGAAAATCCAACTCAAAGCAGTTAATTATCCTGGGGTTTTACCCCCTTAACCGCAAGAAGAACCCACAACTAAAACGTTCTGTCGAACTCGTAAATCTATTGGAAGATCCTGTCTCACGGAACCAACTAATCGAAGTTACCAGACGTGACACATTATACACAACAAACAAACACAACATGAAGTATAAAATATTTGTAATAATAGCTTAGTACGTATAGGTATAAAAGTGTGACTTAAATTTGTTTTTATTGAATTTGATTTTAACATTAAATATTCGTGTAACTTAATTACTTCTACGTATCATACGATATCATATTACAAGTTAAAATAAACATAAATACTTACGTAAGTGTAGTTATTTATCAATTAAGTGAAAACTTTAGTTTCCACATAATTACTGCTTTATATAATTTTTACATGAAATATTAAACAAAAAGAATATAGAATATTTGTAATAATAGCTTAGTATATACAGGGTGTAACTGAAAAAGCGCCCACGGTGCAAATAGCGTTATTCCTGATTAAAAATCGAATCGAAAAGTCCTGAACCATTTTTTTCTATAGTGCTTAATAGAGCGGTAATTATTGAGTAAAGTTACGCCAATAAGCACCGACCTTTAGACGGGCGCACGTCAGTGAGCCGCGCGCCTGGTAGTGTGCGTGAGTGCTTCGCCGCTACGGCGCTATGTCATGCCGCTATCATACAATATTCTTATGCGTTGTAATAATGTGAAAAACTTTATTTTGCATTAAAAATCATATTTCTTCCGTCAAAAGCGTTTCCTTAAAGAAAATTTTGACAAGGAGGCTAAAAGTCGGTGCTTATTGGCGCAACTTTACTCAATAATTACCGCTTTATTAAGCATTAGAGAAAAAAATGGTTCAGGACTTTTCGATTCGATTTTTAATCGGGAATAACGCTATTTGCTCCGTGGGCGCTTTTTCAGTTACACCCTGTATAGGTACAAGAATGTGATTTGAATTTGTTTTTGATATTAACATTAAATATTCTTGTAACTTTACTTCTATATATCATACGATATCATGTTACAAATTAAAATAAACAAATTAAAATAAACATAAATCCTTATATAAGTGTAGTTATTTATCAACTATATAAAGCAGTAATTATATGAAAACCTTGGTTTTCATATAATTATTGCTTTATAATTACTGTTTCATATAATTTTTACATGAAATATTAAACAAAAAGTATAGAATATTTGTAATAATAGTTTAGTATGTATAGGTACAAGAATGTGACTTGAATTTGTTTTTGTTAACATTAATATATATATTTTTCACAAGCTGAACAAGTAAATATAAAACTCAAAAATAAAATAAAATCAACAAGTGATGATGATAACTCTAAGGGTCCCTATGATGATGATAACTCTAATGTCCCGTTGCCAATTGCCAAACCATTGCGATTCAATTAGCGTCAAGCTAGTTCAACACTGATTGGATCGCAATGGTTTAGCAACTGGCAATGAGACATTTGCAACGTATTCTGGAATGGCCCTATTATAATTGTATTTAATTTGTACTTTAGAAATTTTCAGTCTTATTAAAATTGTATACAGGGTGTCAGAAAAATTTTCAGATTCTCGAAGTGTGAAGGTAGATTGGCTCAAATTAAGAAGGAAGGACCTATACTATTTGCGATATTCGCAATAATTAACGAAAAATTAATTAAAGAAGATCGGCCAATCTGCGTGAGTAGAAGCGCGCGGGGACGAGAGTCGTTCCACTGTAATCTTATATTAGGCGCGCGGCGAAGCGGTGGGCGAATCGCTCTCCGAGACATGATGGTGGCGTGCGATATATTGCAATACCGCACCGAAAAATGATTCGTCCTTTTAGTGGCGAGAAAATGATGCGCTATCATTTTCACACCACCTTGCGGTAGATAGCATGGTGCGCTTTTTTTATAGTGGTTTCCCCCGTAGGCCTATTCCACTCTCAATTTAATGTGAAAATTGTTCAAAATGCCGTTACTGTACGCTGAATGTATCGTAAATGTAAAAAATTGATGATGACAGTACCTTCACAAAAATTGATCCGTGGTTGAAAATCCTTCGATAAAATGTGTTGCACACGTTGGTAATGATACGGGCGTAATTCGTTACACGTAAAACGTGATGTACCGCGTATCGCGAAAAACCAAATTCGTGTGCCACACGACGCACGCTAGTTCCAGGATTTTCATAAAATGCTTCAAGAATCCTTTCTTCATCTCGTACACGAAGACGCACTGTTGGACCGGTTATCCCGATATTATGCACGACACCCAGTTTCACATAATTATTGCACACGTAAAATTGTACGTCCACTTGGTTTTCGTGCACGTCCGGGAAATCATTCCACGTAACTTGCGGCCGCACGATAAGTATTTTCTCCCGTTAGCCCGTATGCCACAATCATATCCGTATATTCCTGCAGAGTATACTTCATTTTCACTGTTAATTTACTACGCGAACACAAGATTTTTATTAAAACTGTCTTAGTTCTCGCAGGCTGTTGCCAGAGTGCATACGCTAGCAGCACGCAACTACAGCTGAGCGAACATGTGTCGAAGAAAAAATATGTAATTTACAATTAACAATTACATATTTCTTTCTTAAAAATAACTGTGTTTTCTTTACACCAATTGATTCCTCCCATTATTTTGTACGTAAAAGTATTAAGGTAAGATAATCGAAAAATGAATATTTTACAAGATATTTTATGGTTTATGTAAAATTAAGAAATGATTTCAAGCCTCATAACTCGGAAAGTACTTAATGAAAACTAACTTAATTATAGTGTTTTGGAAAGCTCTCGAGATGAGCTACAAGAATATGTAATAAAAAATAGGGGGTTCCATTTAAAAAAATGCACTTTCGGTCTGAATCTCCTATTTCCGGCCGGAACCAGAAGTTGAAAATATCACCATTCGATAGAGCGCACCCGATTTATAAAGAAAATGTTTTTACTTTTTTGAAATAACCACTTCTCTAGTTTTTAAATGGGTGATACGGGTGGTCTGAAACACCCTGTATATACACGGTGAGTCATTTTAATCTATAATCCCAATTATATCGTTGGCAAAGCATGACAGAGAAAAAATTTTCCCACAAAAGTTGTTTGTTTCTTTGGGGGCCATAAGATGGCACTATTGGTTTGACCTTGAAGAGTCATTTGAAGGTCACGTGAAGGTCACCTTCAATTTCTTAAATGGAACCTACATTTTCTCATTACATATTCTTGTAGCTTATCTCGAGAGCTTTCCAAAACACTATAATTAAGTATTTTTTCATTAGGTACTTTTCGAGTTATGAGGCTTGAAATAATTTCTTAATTTTACATAAACCGTAAAATATCTTGTAAAATATTCATTTTTCGATTATCTTACCTTAATACTTTTATGCACAAAATAATGAGAGGAATCAATTGATGTAAAGAAAACACATAGTTGTTTCGAAGAAAAAATATGTAATTTGCAATTACCAATTACATACTTTTTTTTCGAAACAACTATGTGTTTTCTTCACACCAATTGATTCCTCTCACTATTTTGTGCATAAAAGTATTAAGGTAAGATAATCGAAAAATGAATATTTTACAAGATATTTTACGGTTTATGTAAAATTAAGAAATTATTTCAAGCCTCATAACTCGAAAAGTACTTAATGAAAAAATACTTAATTATAGTGTTTTGGAAAGCTCTCGAGATAAGCTACAAGAATATGTAATGAGAAAATGTAGGTTCCATTTAAGAAATTGAAGGTGACCTTCACGTGACCTTCAAATGACTCTTCAAGGTCAAACCAATAGTGCCATCTTATGGCCCCTAAAGAAACAAACAACTTTTGTGGGAAAATTTTTTCTCTGTCATGCTTTGCCAACGAGATAATTGGGATTATAGATTAAAATGACTCACCGTGTATACATAACATATAAGAAACTAATGCATTAATTCTGTCACTTATCTTTTCGGATAGCGTTTTAACAAATCATAAAAATCACTAATGTAATCAAAACATTAATATCTTTTTTGCTTTTTATCTTTGAGGATTTTTTTACGGCCTGATTCTTCGCTGTTACTAAGTTCTTTAGCAGGATTTGGTGGATTTTGGCCAGAGAAAGGATCATCATCCTGCTCCTTTTGCGTTTATTGCGTTTATTACGTTTTTTGTTGGCTTGGTTTAATAATAATCTGTACAGAAAAAAAATTACTGCATTAATCAATACTATCAAATCTAGTTTCAATACTATCAAATCTAGTTTCAATTATGTGTACAATACATATTATCAAACTCAATTACGAAAGTAATCGAGATAAAAAGATAATTTGTGACGCTTTACATAAATATAAATTGTGAATAAGTATGAAAATTTTTTAAATATTCAGACAAGAATTTTTGTAGTTTGTATTTTGTATGTCGAAATTTTTGAGAATATCGAATATTCAAGTTTTCGATGATATTTTGAGTTTGAGGGTTTGATAATATGTATCGTAAGAGATTACTACATATGATTCATATCCGGACTACTCATTATGTCAGATATATCATTATCCGAACTAAAAATGAGACTCAAACGAGTTAGACAAGAACCAACAATCGATCGCTTTGACTTTCTCACCAACAATGAATATCTCGTGGGTCGTGGACTCGTGTGGCGGCAAGCATGAAATCTTGCTTTCCGCGCATTGCACGTAATTTGGGAAGGTCAGGATTTCATTACATTAATAAACTTTGGACACAATATGAAAAGTTAATATATTTATGGAGTGTTTTTTAAAATGTTTCAGTATTTATTATCCAGTCTGTCATTTTTTAGAAATACCATAATATATATGTATATAATTAAAGAAATATACTATAAATCCTTTGAGATAGAATTAAAGTATTTTGCCACTAAAAAGTTAGGGCCATTCTGGAGTACAAAACAAATGTCCCGTTGCCAGTTGTCAAACCATTGCGATCCAATTAGCTAGTTTGATTATAAATAAAATAAAAACACACTTATTTTTTTCCATTTTATTATAAATAAAATAGCTATAATATATTAATAATATAAATAGTAATTATAATTACTATATATAATAGTATATAAATAAAATAGCTATAATATTAATAATATAAATAGTAATTATAATTACTATTATATATAGTAATTATAATTACTATTATATATAGTAATTATAATTACTATTTATATTATTAATATTATAGCTATTTTATTTATAATAAAATGGAAAAAATAAGTATATCTTTGATAGCTCGCCTTGTGCTTACTGCCACATGATTTGCTCATCGTTGATGAGACAAAATGTGTGGCAGTGTGTGGCTGAGCCAGCAAGACTCTTGCTTGCCACATGAAGAGTCGCAGGTTCAAGTCCAATAAATTCCAATTTATTGTTCTTGGATTTTTATAGAAAGCGTACAACTCTGGATGTTGATATTCCAAGTGATCACATAAATTATCTAATGGAATCACGCGAGACTTATATTTTCCAGAACACATGTTACATTTAGCTATGGAAAACCCTTCCAATATGTAATAATTCCAGTGGTAACTTCCATTACAAATTACCGGTTGTGCCATTATTTACGTTTATACACTCACAGATCACTCAGATATTTCACTGAAATTTTGAAGGAGACTGAACTGTTGAAGGAAATGTATGAATAATATAAGCTGTGATATATCAGGCATAGCTAGGGGGAGGCAAGAGCAGGCAAAGCCGCGTGCAGAAACATAATATCTGTTTAAATATTTTTGTTAATACACGCATAACATATTAAGAAAATTCTGTTCTTTTTCTTCTCAGTTTTTTTTCGATTTCTTTTGTTCGATTTCAAATGTGGTGATCTCTCTCTTTCACATACCTGTATTACGTACCAGATTATCACACGTATATGGGACCTACAGTTTAATGCCGATTCCGAACGGCTTACATTAGAGAGATGTTCTTGGCAAGATTCTCTCGGTGGTTTGCCATTGCCTTCCGAGAGGAGCGAGTACATACAATTTTTCGATTCTACCGGGAATCGAATCCGGGGCCTTTGGTTTTGTAGACTAGTGCGCTGTCCACTGTGCTATGCTTCATATAATTAAGAAAATTACTATCACAGAATCAGTAATAAACTCATGTCATAAAATGTTATCAGATATTATATTTCATATATATATGCGTGTGCATGTATAATAAAAATGGTATAAAATATAGAAGTTTTAAATAGTTTTCGATGATTAATATGTAGATGATTAACAAGTTATATATTCGCAAAACAGTCGATATAATTTGTATCATGTCGCTTAATGTTACAACAAAGTTACAAAAAAGTAAAACGACTGATTACTCATTAAGGATGCATTAATTCTTTTACTTCTTTGAAAAACATTCTCTTATCAAAACGTCAAAATCAATAATATTTTCACAGTTATCATAAATTTTCATAATTAAAACTGTCATCAATTATCATAATTACAACTGCCATCAAAACTGAAGATTGGCTGCTATTAGTTGCTTGATATAGCAACATCTTTTGCATCTCTTCTGCATCTCAGGATTTGAAGGATTATTTGGATGTGGTTTAACTAAAACTATTTAACTGTAGGTAGTTATTTGATATTATAGGTAGTTATTTGATAGCATAGATATTTTCAGCATCTCTATTAGAAATACTGCTTGAATTATTTCATAATTTGTATAGAAAAAGAATAAAAAAAAGCGATTTTTTATAAAAGCCATTATTTTCATTTTAAAAGGGGTATACGGGTGGTCTGGGACAACCTGTGATATATATATATATATATATATATATATATATATAATAATTCTTCTCTTGTACATAATAGCATATAATTTATGATATAAAATAGATATTATGTCAGTAATATGTAGAATTATTATATTTCAAGCAAGAAAACAAATATATGATAAAATGTGTTGTTTGTGTATATATATATATATATATATATATATATATATATATATATATATACAGGGTGAGTCATTTTAATCAACGCACGCAATTATTTTCGAAATAAAACATTTTAGAGAAAAATGTTTCAGACAAAAGTTATATGGTTTCGAGGGGGCTATAAGATGATACCATTGGTTTGACCTTGAAAAGTCATTTGAAGGTCACGTGAAGGTCGCTTCAATTTTTTTAAATGGAACACCCTATATATTTTTACATATTCTTGTAGCTCATCTCGAGAGTTTTCCAAAACACTTATGATAAAGTATTTTTTATTAAGTATTTTTCGAGTTATGAGACTTGAAAGTTGTAGTATTTTGACATAAAAAACAAAATATCTCATAAAATATTCTTTTTTTGATAGTCTTATCCTGATTCTTTTATGCACAGAATAATGAGGCAAATCAATTAGTGTAATTAAAACATAGTTGTCTTAAAGTAAAAATGTGTAGCTGCTCGTTGCAAATTCATATTTTTTTTCTTTAAGACAACTATGTGTTTTCTTTATACCAGTTGATTTGCCCCATTATTCTGTGCATAAAAGTATTAAGGTAAGACTATAGAAAAAAGAATATTTTACGAGATATTTTGTATTTTATGTCAAAATAATACAAATTTCAAGTCTCATAACTCGAAAAATACTTAATGAAAAATACTTTATCATAAGTGTTTTGGAAAGCTTTCGAGGTCAGTTACAAGAATATGAAATAAAAAATAGGGGGTGCAATTTAAAAAAATTGAAGCGACCTTCACGTGACCTTCAAATAACTATTCAAGGTCAAACCAATGATACCATCTTATGGCCCCCTCGAAACCATAAAACTTTTGTTTGAAACATTTTTCTCTAAAATGCTTTGTTTCCAAAATAATTGCGTGCGTTGATTAAAATGACTCACCCTGTATATATACAGGGTGTTAACGAAGCATCGGATTTGCTTAGCACCACGCGGTAGAGAATGAAAATCTAAGAAGAAATGTCTAATACTATTTTTCAATGCGGTGAATAGTTTCGCCGTAATTCATCATTGTAATAAATCAATAAGCACGGAGATACAAGAGAAAGTCAGTGATGGAGAATACGTGAAGTTGACCCCCTGTTATTAAAAATTTAAAAATACTTCTAATGCTAATAATTATCAATAAAATTCTTCGGAAGGCTACCAAAATTTTCAACAGAACTGTCGGTTACAGAAAAATATTTCCATTTTGACGGGACTTAGAAAATTTTCGAATTTTTATTTTCAACTAGTGAGAGACTTTTTTATTTCGCAGCCTACAGCTTCAAGTGCTAATAATTATCGATAGAATTCTTCAGACGGCTACCAGTAGCGGGATTCTCTAACGCCTGAACGACAAATTTCGCTATCGTTAAATGTACTATCGATCTTATTTACATTTGTCGCTCATAGATAGAGAATCCCGCTACAGAACTCTGAAGAGAACTGCCGATTATCGAAAAAATTTTCACCGCTATAGGACTTGAATGTTTGAAATCCTGTAAAAATGCAAATTTTTACCTCTAATCGATAGGTTCTGTCGAGACTTCTGATGATCTTCCAAAGAGTTCTATCGATAATTATGAGCAAGAATTGATAGTAAGAAAGTTATATTGCCTTAAAGTTACGAAAAAATATGATTTTTCGATGCTTTAAACGAATTATTTCCAAGAGAACTCTAGATCTCTTAGGAAGATTATTAGAACTCTAATTTTTCAGGTTCTTAAAAATGGATGGTGTCAACTTTACATACTCAATGATGGAGCGCGTGAAGTAAGATAAACGAAAAACTGACAAAGTAAAGAAAAAATTTAATAAATAGATAAATAAATTTATTTATTATAAAGCGATAAAATTTTCTTATAACAAGTGCTCAAAGTGTCCACCATTAGCTTCCAAACATTTAGTTGCTCTGTTTATGACACTTTCTGTGGCATGTTGAATGTGGTGTCGTTCTACATTATTAAATGCTACTTGAATTTGTTCCTCCAATTCGTCCTGCGTTTCTATGCGATTAAAATAAATTTTTTCTTTTTGTGCACCCCACAAGAAGAAATCACAGGGATTCCAATCTGGTGATCTTGGTGGCCATTTCCAAAAAGGTGCTCCACGACCCATCCAATTATCCCCATATGTATTATTTAAATATTGCCGGACAGGTGCTATTTAATTAAAACAGTAATATTTTATAAAATTAGTATTGATTTTTATTCAATTTTATTAAGACGGAAATAAATTAAAATAAAAAAAATTAAATTAATTAAATTTCTTTAAAATTAAATTTTGCGAAAATTCAAACATTAAAATAACAGTAAAGCATCAAGTGTCTATTAAAAAACAAAAGTTTAGAAATTTTCAGAAGTTACTTTATGATACAAAAAACATTGCAAAGTAATAATAATAGTTGT
The DNA here is from genome assembly GCA_023638675.1 of Camponotus pennsylvanicus. NCBI lineage: Eukaryota > Metazoa > Arthropoda > Insecta > Hymenoptera > Formicidae > Camponotus > Camponotus pennsylvanicus. The sequence continues at coordinate 11,240 of JALHBL010001524.1, forward strand.
AAATTCTAATAATAATAATAATAATAATAATTTTAATAATTTATAGCATTTGTAACCTGCATTATGCGCTGGACATCCATCATGCATAAAAGTTATATTGCGTCGAAATAACGGCATATCGTCGATAGCAGCAGCAGGGAAAAGTAAATTTGGCAACTCGTCGCGCAAAAATTCCAAATAATTGAGACCGTTTATCCTTTCCGGTAAAAATCCTGGTCCAATCTAAAAATAATTATTTGAGATTTGTCATAAATAGACATTATTATGACTTCATAAAAATTTTTATTAGTTAAAAAAGCAGAAGCAAAAAAAAAACGAAATGTAAAAGAAGACTGAAAGCGTCATCTAAAGAAGCTAAAAAATGAAACCAAAAATAAATACATAAAACTCCAATCAGAAGAGTAGAATCGAAAGATCAGAAATGAAACCGAAAAAATTAGAAATCCAAATTTTTTATGTAAATTACCAACTCATCATCGATCAAGCCGGCCCAAACATTAACTTTAAACCGATATTGAGATTTATTATCCCAGGTCAAAAAAGGATTTTCAACACCATAATAATGATAATTATGAGTGTTAAATATTCCATCTTGTGTAAAAGTACATTCGTCAGTCCACAGTATTCGGCGAGAAAATAGTGGATTTTGTCTCATTGCATCTAAAAAATTTCGAGAAAACCTTCGACGTGGAGGATGGTCACAAGGAAGCAATTGCTGCACTCGAACAAAATGGTATGGATGTATTTTTTCTTGTTTTAAAATTTTATGAACATAAACGTGCGAAATTCCCAATTCTCTTCCGATCACTCTCGTACTTGTTCGAGGATTGGCTTCGACTCGCGCTAACACATTTTCTTCCATTTCTGGATTTCTTATACGAGGGCGTCCTTCAATTTGTAGAGGTATAACGTTGCCAGTTTCATGTAAACGTCTCACTGTTCCAAGAATCACATTTGCGTTTGGATGTCGCTCGTTTGGATATATCCGTTGATATTCCCTAGCCGCAGCAGCTGCGTTTCCCTCATTTTCAAAATACAGACGGATCATATTAAAATAATTTTCCGCAAAATAATGTGCCATGATTTTAGATGTTTATGAATTTTTATGACAACAAGAATATTTCACATAATGTTTAACATATGAAATAAAAATTTTTATATTTCATTTGTCATTCTTGTCATCATTTGTCATTTAAAAAAAGAAAATTTTTATTTTATTTAAATTTTATTTTATTTTATAAGAAAATTTTATTTGTCATTCTTGTTGTCATAAAACAATATAGAAATTATAAAAATTTATAACATCTAAAATCATGGCACATTATTTTGCGGAAAATTCTGATCATTGAAATTTCTGATCTTTCGATTCTACTCTTCTGATTGGAGTTTTATGTATTTATTTTTGGTTTCATTTTTTAGCTTCTTTAGATGACGCTTTCAGTCTTCTTTTACATTTCGTTTTTTTTTGCTTCTGCTTTTTTAACTAATAAAAATTTTTATGAAGTCATAATAATGTCTATTTATGACAAATCTCAAATAATTATTTTTAGATTGGACCAGTATTTTTACCGGAAAGGATAAACGGTCTCAATTATTTGGAATTTTTGCGCGACGAGTTGCCAAATTTACTTTTCCCTGCTGCTGCTATCGACGATATGCCGTTATTTCGACGCAATATAACTTTTATGCATGATGGATGTCCAGCGCATAATGCAGGTTACAAATGCTATAAATTATTAAAATTATTATTATTATTATTATTATTAGAATTTACAACTATTATTATTACTTTGCAATGTTTTTTGTATCATAAAGTAACTTCTGAAAATTTCTAAACTTTTGTTTTTTAATAGACACGTGATGCTTTACTGTTATTTTAATGTTTGAATTTTCGCAAAATTTAATTTTAAAGAAATTTAATTAATTTAATTTTTTTTATTTTAATTTATTTCCGTCTTAATAAAATTGAATAAAAATCAATACTAATTTTATAAAATATTACTGTTTTAATTAAATAGCACCTGTCCGGCAATATTTAAATAATACATATGGGGATAATTGGATGGGTCGTGGAGCACCTTTTTGGAAATGGCCACCAAGATCACCAGATTGGAATCCCTGTGATTTCTTCTTGTGGGGTGCACAAAAAGAAAAAATTTATTTTAATCGCATAGAAACGCAGGACGAATTGGAGGAACAAATTCAAGTAGCATTTAATAATGTAGAACGACACCACATTCAACATGCCACAGAAAGTGTCATAAACAGAGCAACTAAATGTTTGGAAGCTAATGGTGGACACTTTGAGCACTTGTTATAAGAAAATTTTATCGCTTTATAATAAATAAATTTATTTATCTATTTATTAAATTTTTTCTTTACTTTGTCAGTTTTTCGTTTATCTTACTTCACGCGCTCCATCATTGAGTATGTAAAGTTGACACCATCCATTTTTAAGAACCTGAAAAATTAGAGTTCTAATAATCTTCCTAAGAGATCTAGAGTTCTCTTGGAAATAATTCGTTTAAAGCATCGAAAAATCATATTTTTTCGTAACTTTAAGGCAATATAACTTTCTTACTATCAATTCTTGCTCATAATTATCGATAGAACTCTTTGGAAGATCATCAGAAGTCTCGACAGAACCTATCGATTAGAGGTAAAAATTTGCATTTTTACAGGATTTCAAACATTCAAGTCCTATAGCGGTGAAAATTTTTTCGATAATCGGCAGTTCTCTTCAGAGTTCTGTAGCGGGATTCTCTATCTATGAGCGACAAATGTAAATAAGATCGATAGTACATTTAACGATAGCGAAATTTGTCGTTCAGGCGTTAGAGAATCCCGCTACTGGTAGCCGTCTGAAGAATTCTATCGATAATTATTAGCACTTGAAGCTGTAGGCTGCGAAATAAAAAAGTCTCTCACTAGTTGAAAATAAAAATTCGAAAATTTTCTAAGTCCCGTCAAAATGGAAATATTTTTCTGTAACCGACAGTTCTGTTGAAAATTTTGGTAGCCTTCCGAAGAATTTTATTGATAATTATTAGCATTAGAAGTATTTTTAAATTTTTAATAACAGGGGGTCAACTTCACGTATTCTCCATCACTGACTTTCTCTTGTATCTCCGTGCTTATTGATTTATTACAATGATGAATTACGGCGAAACTATTCACCGCATTGAAAAATAGTATTAGACATTTCTTCTTAGATTTTCATTCTCTACCGCGTGGTGCTAAGCAAATCCGATGCTTCGTTAACACCCTGTATATATATATATATATATATATATATATATATATATATATCACAAACAACACATATTATCATATTATATTTGTATTCTTGCTTGAAATAATTCTACATATTACTGACATAATATCTATTTTATATCATAAATTATATGCTATTATGTACAAGAGAAGAATTATTTCAACGGTGTTACAGTAATAATAATAATGAAAAGAAATATTTAAATTTAGAATTTAGTTTTGAATCTCCTGTCGACTCAATCATCGATGCGTTATAGGCGAACGATAATATGTCGATATAATTAATTTTTTTCTCTCTCTTGACTCTTTTTTTGTTCACATTGTTACAAGCATACAAAGAGAAAGTAAATCGTTCCTTAATTTTGTAATTCGAGCAAAGTTTATTTCTTCCACCCATTTTTTTTTTTAATAAATATTTAATGTGCCTTCAACCATCAATTGGTTATGTAGGCACTCAAATCACTTTTTTCCCCATTTCAATATTACTTTTCCTCCATTTCAATATACTGTGTTCTGTCTACTTTTTCTTTCTGGATCGATTAGTTCGTTAAATAATATCCTCGTTATCCTGGTTCCCTACCTATACGCCATTATGTATACTCTCATACAATTTTCCCTATACTATTCAAATATTCCCATACTATTTTAATCGGATCTAAATCACAATCTTTTAACCATTTCTCTATGTTATAGGGATATTTTATCTTCCGTCTTTCCAATTTCCTATACAACTTACTTCTTTCATCTTCATATAAATTACACCCCCATACTATATGTCCTACATCTTGCACTTCCGCCCCACATTCACATCTCGCACTATCAATATAATTTTTTCTTGCCAGCGATTCATTCAAATTATAATGATTAGCTCTAATCCTATTAACTAACGTCACCACCCCTCTTTCTACATTCCATTTTTTAAACCAAGGGTTATTACTCTCTCTCTTATAATATTTATCAAAATACACCTTTCCTTTATGTTCCGCTTCTAATTCAACTTTGTATTTTGTTACATTAAACATTTCTTTTTTGAAGTATTTCTTCCAATCTCCATATGGTACATGTATTCTATCATCTTTCGTTCCTTCTGTCGCTTCCTTCGCTAAACTATCCGCAATCGTATTTCCTTTAATTCCCGTATGTCCCGGTATCCAACCTATAACTACCCTACTGTTTTTCTTCCTTTTTCCTCTATCATTCTCGTCACTCCTTATCTCTTTCCCCCTATTTCTATACTCATAAATTCTCTTTCTAATACTCAAAATAAATTCATTTTCATAGGCATTAAACCTATTCTCATTCAGTTTTTTAACCACACTCATAGAATCTGTCAATATTAAAATATCTACTCATTTTCTTCTCTATTACCATTCCTAGCACCATCTCTATTGCTATCGCTTCTGCAGTGTAAATTGAACACTTATTATTTATGCTAATTTGATATCCAATATCTGAATCTTCCTTAATTATTCCTATTCCTGCACTGTCCTTATTTTCCTGTATTGATCCATCTGTATAAAAAATTTCTACATTATCTTCCAAATTAAATTTGTTAATGAATATTCCTAATAATTCTCCATCCCCAATATTTTTTTGTTTCTTCTTTAGAGCTCCTACTTCTATATCAGTCTCAACTTCGTCTATTAGACACCAATAATCAGTATCAAATACCTCAAAGTTATCATATCTTGTCATTTCCTTTCTATTCCTGTAAATCTCAGTCCAAGCATTTACCATTACACCATTATTACTTCTAGGGTCTATAAACCTATGTCTCCTAACTAACTCCTCATATCTACTAATTCTTTCAATAATGTCTCCGCACCCGTACATTAACTTTTTGACCCAAAAGTTCCTCGCAAGAAATCCTGCCCTTTCTTCCATTCGCATAACTTTCGCTTCAGCAATCATTACATTAGTGGGTGTACTGTTTCTATAACCTAAAGCTATTCTAATTCCTTTGTATTGCATTTTCTCTACTTTGGTCTTGCCTTTCACATCTCTTGGAAATATCACAAATAATCCATATCTATCACAGATCTTATAAACGCTTTATATACAAGTAACGCTGTGTTAATTTCCATACCCCATGATACCCTATTTAACCATTTCAATATATTACACCTTTTCTCTACTTTCCCTTTTACTATTTCTATTTGTCTTCTATAAGTTGCCTGAATATCGTATACAATTCCTAAAAAACTAGCTTCTCTTTCATACCTAAGCATTTCTCCTTTTATCTCTATACCTCTATTCCTATTAATTACTCCTTTCTTATTAAACCCTATCAGTTTTGTTTTAGATGGTTCAATTTCTAATCCAATGCTTAACAATGTTTTATCTAACCTTTCTAGTGACCTTTCTAATTTTTCTTCCATCAAACCTATGTCTTTCCCTGTTATATATATAGCAACGTCGTCCGCATATTGTAATATTCTGACTCCTTCTTCTTTAGGAAGTTAGGAAATCCTTTCCTAACTTCCTCGTATACATCGCATATAATAATGGGCTCAAGACCCCTCCCTGGGGTAGCCCTTTATTTATCACTCTTTCCTCTTCTTCCCTATCATTAATAATTATTTTCGTTACCCTATCCTTCATCCATGTATCAATATATTTTACTATTTTTTCCGGACATTCTATTCTATCTAATTTTTCTATTAATATCTTCCTAATTACGTTATCATACGCCGATGATATATCTAAAAATACCGCCACCGTCGAACTATCTTCTAAAAAGCCTCTTTCTATCGATAATCTCGCTATATTATCATTACATGATCTACCTTTCCTAAATCCATTCTGTGTTTCATCTAATAATTTATTATGTTTCAACCACCACATTAGCCTATCGTTAATCATTCTTTCTAATATCTTACCTACACAGCTAGACATTGTAATAGGTCTTAATTTTTCCTTATTTGGTTTATCTATGAATATCACCTGATTCCTTTTCCACTCCATCATCATATACCCATGTCTAAAGCATTCATTAAATATTTTCAGCAATTCAGTCTTCATTCTCGCTCCACACTTCTGCAACATCTTATACTCAATATGGTCCAATCCAGGTGATGACTTCGTTTTGGCTCTCTTCAATGCATTTTCTAACTCCGTAATCATAAAGTCCTTGTCAAAGCTGCTCTTTTCTGATCTGTACGTTTCACTATCTAATTCTTCTATTTCTACCCATGGAGGCACAATTTTATCTACTTCTCTTCTTACTACTTTTTCTCTATCCTTTCCTTGCCATCTCTTCCAATCAACCACATTAAATCTATTCTTAATTACTTTCATTTTCTTCCACACATAATTTAAATTTGAGTTCTTATCAAGAGACACGGTAGTGTCTTGCGTCGAGTTCATCTCTCTAGCAAGACGCGCGCCGTGTCTCTACGCGAGACGGGAAATTGAGACCAGTTCAGATTATTTCATATTATTATATTACGATAACCGCTGAACGGATCGAGCTCTTATTAGGCTTAATCGATAGCTTATGTTCGAATTATATAGTAAAAGTGTCTTTATTTTTACTCTACAAGCTATAGAAGTGGAAATATCGCGATATATAATTCTAAAATCGTGAAAATACGATACGATTAAGAAACGTCCACGTCGTCGTCATCAAACAATCCGGAATTTCGCGTCAAGTAAATAAACTAAAGCCGTAATCAAAAATCCAACGACACTTTTATCATATAATATGAGTACAAGCTTTCGATTGCGACCTGTTTGAATAAAATCGGTGCAGTTAATCCCGAGAACTGATCCTTCTTTTCCTTCAGGTTAGACTCACGTACATATGCTCGCACGCACACACGCAAAGCGAGTTTGTCCCTCAAGCGGCGTTCACACCGCTGCGTATACGTTATTGCTCCGATATGTACAATGCTTTAAGAGACAAAATCATATGCGTGCATACGTGTGATATGTATATGTATGTGTGTACGTACGTGTGAGAGATTAATTTATTGGAGTATAGTGCGGAATAGTGTAAAACAAGGAAGAGAAGTGACAGGTTAAGCAGTCAGATTATTTGTTTAAAAACACAGATTATAAGAAATAAATAAGAGTAAATAAATAAAAGTATAGTGTAGAACAAGGAAGAGAAGTAGTGCGTAATAATGTATGAAGGAAGAGAAGTGACATATTAAATGTTATTATCAAACGACACAGTAGCGTCGCGATGCCAAGTACATTTATTGTGACACTTAAGGACAACCAAGTGGACTGTGAATTTTGTAATATCATCAATCAAAAGGTAAATATTGTGAAATTTTTCTGTTTAGACATAATATATTTTAACATATTATATATTAATATTAATCTTAATAAAGAGAATAGACAATTATCATTTTGTGGAATATAATTATTATGTAATTTATAATATATATATATATATGTGTGTGTGTGTGTGTGTGTGTGTGTGTGTGTGTGTGTGTGTGTGTGTGTGTGTGTGTGTGTGTGTGTGTGTGTGTGTGTGTGTGTAGAAATTTACATATTTGACTGCGCAACCATAATTATAGTTACATAGATATTTATTACATTTGCCTGCGTAGACACAAATATAGTTACGCAGAAATATTCCCTACATGTATAATGATAATATATGTGTGTGTGTGTGTGTGTGTGTGTGGTGTGTGTGTGGTGTGTGTGTGGTGTGTGTGTGTGTGTGTGTGTGTATGTGTGTAGAAATTTACATATTTGACTGCGCAACCATAATTATAGTTACATAGACATTTATTACATTTGCCTGCGTAGACACAAATATAATTACGCAGAAATATTCCCTACATGTATAATTATATATACATTATATATATATATATATATATATATATATATATATATATATATATATATATATATATATATATATATATATATATATATATATATATATATATATATATATATATATATATAATTATAATGATATTTCTGCGTAACTATATTTGTGTCTACACAGGCAAATGTAATAAATGTCTATGTAACTATAATTATGGTTACGCAGTCAAATATGTAAATTTCTACACACATACACACACACACCACACACACACACGCACACACATATATTATCATTATACATGTAGGGAATATTTCTGCGTAACTATATTTGTGTCTACGCAGGCAAATGTAATAAATATCTATGTAACTATAATTATGGTTGCGCAGTCAAATATGTAAATTTCTACACGCACACACACATACACACATATGTATATATATGTATATAATTATATACTATAGAACTATAGAGTCATAGATATACATACTTATATATAATTATGTACATAGATAATCTTTTTCTGCGTAACCATAACTTGTATGAATAGATTACTTGTATTGAATAAGCTTTAGATGTTGCTTTAAAGGAAAAGAGTAACATCATATTTGTAAAACTATATTTTAAGTTTTGGGAGGATGGACTATATATGTTGATGCTGTCTTAAAATATTTATTATGATTTTATGATACGCTACAAACTTATGTCAAACTTTTATAGTAATTATATTATTATTATTTACTTATTACATACATCTATTTAAGTTATTTCGAATTTTTAACTTCTTTTTTCTCTTATAGACCTAGTAATGGCTAAATTTCAATTTTGTTTAAGATAAGAATCTAAACAATGACAGAATTGCAATACGTTTTATCGTTCAATTTAATCTGAACTTCTAAAACTTTCTTTGATTCTTCATACGTGAATTTTATTTTATAATAAAGAATTCCTCATACGTGAATTTTATTTTATAATAAAGAATAATGCAATAATAATGAAATCTATAATAGTGAATATGTAATGATAAAAACTTAATTAAATCAATAATTAATTACTTCCATTCAACAGTCGGATAAAAAAATAGAGCGAAGTACTGCTTGGATTATACGTGGTTTCGAAAATACAGATAAAGTTTCATGCTATGCAAATGCAGTATTGCAATGTTTATTAAATTTTAATGTTATTAGACAGCAATTGTTTCATTGCGAAAAATCAGATGTTTTACGTACATTAGTATGTCGATATGAAAATGGTGTGCGTAATCTAAGTACAAATTCAATACGACAATATTTAGGAGAATATTTTTCAAATCCAGTAAAACAAAATGCATCTGATTTTCTTATGGCTCTTTGCGAAAAATATGATTGCATAAAAAGTCTCAAGAGAAATCAAATAGTTTCTACAAGACGGTGTAAAACCTGTGATAATACAAAAACTGTTGTTGATAATAATATTATTATTTCTATTCCTATTAATAATTTGAAGAAAAAAAATATGATCTTAATGATTTGTTAAATGTTACTTTTTCACATTGGTTTCAATTGCATAACGAATCGTGTAAATATTGTGCTGAAAAAAATAATGTTATTAAAAAGAGAAATAATATTGGCAAAAGAGATCATCGTGATTCATTTAATATCTTTTCCATCACAAAATGATAAATCAATGAAAGCGACACATGATTTTAATTTATGTGCTATTCCAACGACTAAGATATTAATAGATGGACACACGTACAAAGTGACGAATGCCATATTTTTTCAAAATCCTGATATTGATGAAGGCCATTATATAAGTATGTGCAGAGAAGGAACATCTAATATTTGGATCGAAGCTAATGATGCTCAAGTTAAGAAAAAACAGTGGCCTAGAGGTGGTAAAAATGTTTGTTTACTTTTCCTACGAAGAATGTCTAATAAGTAATATATAAATATATCCAATATATGATAAAATATTAATCATTTAAATATCTGTAGTAGGCAAGAAAGACCGTCACGTTTTGAAAAAGTATGACGGGGGTTTATTTAAAAAAATGTATAATAAATACGTACTATAAAAAAATAATATTCATAAAAAATTTATAAAATATATAATGCATACATTTTTAATACATAAAAAGTGATATTCTTAAAAAATACATTTAAAGAAAAGTTAAACTTAAATATCTGTAAAAAACAATCATATAATATTAAAATATCTATAGTAAGCAAGCGAGACCGTCACACATTTTGATATAGTATGACAAGGGTGGTGGTGGGTTTATTTAAAATGTTTAATAAATATTATGAAATATAATAATTATCAAAAATTAAATTTAAAATACATAATTTTTTATACAAAAAGAAGTGATATCCCTAAAAAATACCTTTTAAAAAAAGGTAAAGAAAAAGCGTCGAGTTCATCTAAAAACCATCTCACAAAAAATAGCTATCACAAAAACTAGCTACCTTTATGTAAAATAATAAAAAATTAACTCTGAAAAATTTTCACCAAATAGTTATTTTTATGTAAAAAATATTATTTTTATAAAAAATACTGATATTAATTATAAAAAATTGCGTCAAGTTGGGGTGCAATTTCACTTTAAGTTTGTTAGTGTTATAAAATTTTATACATATGTGCTTTTATATAATCCGCTGCTGACAAATAGGTAGAAGTTCCGTTTAAAATCTATTACATTTTTGTCATAAAGAAGAATATTTTTGTTAGAGTTGAATCAATTTTTTAAAATAAAAGATTACGTCAAATGATTTTTAAATTTTCTAGAAAATTAAAATAAGATTAAAAAAACTTATTTAAAAATTAAAAATTCAAAAAAATGAAAGATTACGTCAATAATTTTTCAATCTTTTACAAAAATAAAATAAAAGAACAAATTTTTTTAAAAATTAAAAATGAAAAAAAATATAAATTAAAAAAATTTTAAATAAAAAAACTCGGCGCGCTACCAATTTGATTGGCAATAATAATAAATGATAAATGAACAATTACATATTAACATTATTTCAATTTCAATAATTACTAGGTAGCGCCGAGTTTTTTTATTTAAAATTTTTTTAATTTATATTTTTTTTCATTTTTAATTTTTAAAAAAATTTGTTCTTTTATTTTATTTTTGTAAAAGATTGAAAAATTATTGACGTAATCTTTCATTTTTTTGAATTTTTAATTTTTAAATTAAGACTACTAACAAATTCCCTAAAATTCTCTCTCTTTTTTTGCCTGATGACGTTCCTCGCTACAGCTCTAAGCCTCTTATATTCTATAAAATTTTCCATATTCATTTCCTTACAGTATCTTTTTAATGCTTTTTTTCTATCTTCTATCGCCTTTTCACATTCTTCATTCCACCAAGTCACCGGGTTTTTCTTCTTACTTGACCTCCCTACTATTTTCTTCCTTTCCATCTCTTCATCCGTGCTCTCTTCCTTGTCCTCTTGTTTCTTCTCCTTATCTCTTCTTTCACCATACGTAGCCACCTCAACTGCTTCAATCATACTGTGTACAATTATCTCATATTTTCTTTCACTATTTGCTTCCTGAAATTCCACCGAATCTATTCTATCTTCCATATTTAAAATTACTTTTTCATATCCTTTCCAATCCGTTTTTTTTTTTCGACAACCTATTAGTCTTTTTCTTATATATACACCTGTTTAGCTTTAATTCAAATTTGATTGGAAAATGATCCGATCCCCATGAATCTTCCAGTTGTACGCACTCAATAAAATGAAATATGTCCTTAGTACTGAATATCAGATCAATGTTGAAATTTCTTGCTCCGCCCTCTCCTATTCTCGATTTCGTTCCGTCATTCACAATTATTAATTCCTTTTCTTCCCATAAATCTTCTCCATTTCTATCTGTATCTTCACAGTTCCATGCCACATTATGAGCGTTGAAGTCTCCTGTTAAAATTATATTTTTTTCTTCTCTTAAGGAGTTTAATAGCTTCCTCCACGTTCCCTTTGCTGTTATCCTTCCTGGTCTTCTATATACTCCTATCACCGCCACTTCCTCACATTCTTCTATATCCTTTATCCTTATTCCTACACAGTCCAATTCTTCTTCTTCGACGTCAATATTCCTTATTTCTTCCCCAATGATATTATTTTTAATAAAAATTGCTACTCCTCCTATTCCTCTTCCTGTATCGTTTATTCTATTCTTGACGATACTTCTATATCCTGTCACTCTGAAAGTATTATTCATTCTACATTTAATCTCTGTTAATACGCTAATGTCATATTCCTGAATGTGCTTCTGCAATTCTTCTTTCTTGTTTCTCCATCCTCTTGCATTCCATACTACTATCTTAAGATGGGACGTTGACATTATCTGTTGAAATTCCTTCTCTTCTATTATATTCTTTTAATCCTTCATCTGTGTTATGTTCTTCAAGTAATGCTGCCATCGACTCTGCCAACATTCTTGCAAATCTTCTCACCTTTTCTTTCCAATCTTCTTTAGAATTTCCTTCTCTATCAGCTATTTCTTCTATCTCCATTATACCTCTTTCTCTCTCTCTAAATACTATTCCTCTCTTTTCCTTATTTATTTCTTCTTCCCTTACATTTATATCTTTATAACAACTATTTATTCTTTCTTTATCCCTTCTTTTGTATTGCGGATAGTTATTTTCCTTATGTAGATCTTTGCGATGCATATTAACATCCTCCTGAGGGGATCTGTGAACTTTTTCAGCTATTTTAGGGTTATAAGTTGCAATAGCATATGCATAGTTACCAGACTGTTTTTTCGCTTTTTCTTTTTCACCAACAGCTGCTTTCATAGTATTTGGTTCGTTCATTCTCAATTCTGGCCATTCTCTGTTACTATAGTTGAGCTGATAATCATGTATCGATGGATTTCTCAACAATGTCTTAGCTTCTTGAATGGATATATTTCTCTCCGCCATAATCTTTTTCAAATTCATATTATATATGAATGTTGAGCAGATCTTGTTGGTAGCCTTGTGGTTTTTTCCACAATTTATACATTTAGCTTCTTTGTTACAAATTCCATGGAACTTATCACCACAAATTAGACAAAGTTTTTCTATCCGACATGTTGCTTTTAAATGGCCAAACCTATAACAGTTATAACATTGTTTTACTGGTTCAACGAATGATCTTATTCTAACAGCTGTCAAACCGTTATAGATTTTTATCATTTTAGGTAGCTTATTACCTTCCATCGTGATAAGTATATGGTGAGTAAATCTTGACCAAATCTCTACCATTTCTTTCGATTGATGGTCTAAGTATCTTCTTTTCATTTTTTCTAATGAGACTATTCTTGACGTATCTTCCAGAGCTTCGACAAGCTCATGTAATGGCATATCCAGGTCCCAGTCCGAGATAACTCCTTTACACCTTTTAATTCTATTAGGAATCGAATAAATAACCTTTTTTTCTTCTTTACCCTTTTCTAGCTCTAGGCATTTGTTAGCTTCTACAACATTCCCGTGTAGAAAAGTAATAAGGTTTTAAAAAGGACCTGATTAATATGCCTTAAAATTAATTGGGCCCTACTAGGTATAGAACGCTTGGACCCTACATGGCTTGTAACAAATGGCGCTTTAGGGCTTGATAGGGAAATATTATCAGGAAACATTATCAGAACCTCATAAGAAAATTTTATATTGTCCGCAATTGATATTCATTTCTGCATGGATATTTATCCTGTCTTCTACGATACCGTATATGAGAATTCACCATAAAAAAAATTAACCGTCTGCGGTTAATTTTTGGAGCTCTAGGGCTCCTCTCGCAAAAAATAAAAGAGATGCGACTATAACAGTCTTCGAGCTAATGCACTCTTTGACCGATAAGCCGTGACTCGCGAGATCTATGCCGCGGCCTTATATACTGTCTTATTGTTAGATGGATTCTACTTTCGGGTTAGGCTTTTTCCCTTTCGCCACCTAGCGGCGATAATGTATATATCTATGTATCTAAAAATTTTTTTATTTTGTTTAATGAAAAGTATGAAATAAAGAAGATATTTTTAATAGAAATACTTTGTTTATTAATGTTATTATTAATGCAATATTATTCACTTCTTTTGAGGTTTTTATAAATTGGTACTACATTAATTCATTTTAAAAATGCGGCACAGTTAAAAAATCCTTACAAGGGCCTTCTTAGTTATTTTTATTAATAGCCTGAGTTTCAAAATTAATTAATAAAATAATTTAAATAAAACCTTAAATTAAACTGTAAATTAAATATCGGATAACTATTAGTTTTTTTAATTATATGTCCTTAGTAATATTTAATAAGGCCCCATATTGATGATGATAGGATATCCTTTTCTATAGCATCCCTACATTATCTTTATCAAGACCAATAGTTTCATGTACTAGCCCTAATAATTTTCTACACGGGTAATGCAGGCCTGCGGTTAACACTTTTCGGTCGATTTTATTTATTGACATTCCTACTTTTTTTACAGCATCTAGATTGTTCGCAGAACGTAAGATGTTCATATGTTTAGAACGATATTAATAAATCAGATAGTTTTATTGTTCCACGCATTTTTTTTGTAAAGTTATTATAGTTATGATTATTATTATTATTATGTTATAAGGTCAAAAGTAACACTAAAATGAAACATGATTGTTAATCGTATATATACGTACAATTAATATGTTTTGCATTTTGTTTCTAGTGTTCTAATTTTATAATAATCAATATTATAATTATAATTGTTAAGAATTAAATTTAAATTATCGCGCTGCAATATGCCCGTTATCAAATGCGCATGTGATAAATCACAGTGATCTTGTAATAAGCTGAATCCATTTGCATCTCATTAATTGAATAAATATATTCATATAGTCTAATTACCTAGATAATTTCTTTTGACCTGACTGCCGTCTCAACAATAATAACTTTAGAAAGAATGAAAAGTGCAAGGGAAATATGTGCCGAACGATTTATAATTATAATCATTTTTGAACTTGAGCGTCTTATGTTTTCGCGAGAAATCTAGAGAAACTATGAAACAAAAGGAGTGGAGATAACAGTAGACAAAATCGGCCAAAAAGTACAAACTAGCCTGAAGGCCTGAAGTAATGTAACACAAATTTATAATTATATCGATCGTTTTACAAAATATAACTTTTTTTAATTGACCACTTATCAAACATCGATAGAGAATTAAAATTAATGTAATTTCATCAATAAATTGACATTTTTATATAAGCATAATATTGCATCTGTTTAATTTATAATTATTCCAATATACTTAAAAAAAAGCTTGTTACAATATTCGATTAATTTATATTCATTGATGCGCCGATTTACGTTTTAACGGAATTAATTCTTGCTAATTCAAAAATATCCTTCAGGAATTGAAAAGCTGTTTCTATTAATATTTATTCTAACACACATTTGCAATTATGTAATTCTTTTTGTAATTATTAATAGGTGAGATTATGAGCTGTGGATGAGCAAACTGTAAAAGTAGCAACTGTAAAAGTTAAACTCTTTTAAGGGGATCCTAAAACGACGACCGAACTCCGACGGGATAGCGCCCTCATCTAAGCGTAATTAAAATTGTCGATAATACCGACAATTTTAATTTCGCCATTACCGACAATAGTATATACAGGGTGAATCGGACTTGGTTAGAGGAGTGCGAGCGGTGTGCACGTGTGAGTGATTTGGCGAGGCGTTTAGAAGTAAATAAGAGGGAGGCGAGTGTTATTGAGGAGCGAAGAGCGGTGAGGTGTAGGAGTTGGGAGTAGGGAAGCGATAGAGGTAAAGGTTTTTAAAAGATAATTGGAAGTAAAATAGCAGTTAAAGTAAGAATAAATTGTAAATTTAAGAGGTTAGGAAAGAGAACAGCGGAATACAGCTAGGGAATTTGGTGAGTAGGGGTTGGAGGCGGAGGGACAGGTAGCGACGCGTAACGGGATAGATAAGAGGGAGAAGAAGGGCTGGTATTAGTAGGTAACTAAGGGAAGAAAGTCTCTAGGCAGGAACATGGATAGGGACTGCGAGAATGAGAGTGGTAGCGCTGAGTCATGCGGAATGAAGGAGAAAGGTATAATAGATAAGATGATGGACAGAACAAGAGAGGATATGATAGATACAATAGCGGAGGAAAAAAAGGGATCGGAATCAGCATCCATGGACAAGGAGGGAAAGAAAAGAGGAAGAAAGAAGAGGATAGAGGAAGTAAAGAGAAGAGAAAGAGCAAACTCAGCGAGTATTTTAGAATATATGACAGGAAGTTTTGCGGAAAGTGATGTTAACATAAGTAAAAGAAGGAGAGAAGAGTGGGAAAAAGAGATGGAGACAGCATTTAAGAAAAGTAACAGATTAGAGAGAACACCACCAAATGAAAAGAGGTTGGTGGAGAAGGAGAAAAAAGAAGAGGGGACTGGCAGAGTAGAAGAGGAAGAGAAGAAAAACGCAGGAACAGGCGATTTAATTGCAATATTAAAAGAAATAAAAGTAGAAATGTCAGGGATGAGGAAAGAAATGAAAGAAATGAAAACGAAGATAGATTTCCTTGAAAACAGATGGGAAGTGAGAGAAAAAGGATTGGAGGAGAGAATGGATAAAATCGAAAAGAAGGTCAAAGAGATAGGAATGCAGAAAAAAGAAGAAAAAGAAGAAAGTAAAAAAGCCGTGGAGGAGGTGGTAATAAGGATGATGGAAACATGGAGGAAGAAAGAAAAAATAGCAGAGCAGCAAGAAAAAAAGACAGCTGAGGAGACGAAAAATGAGGTAAAAAAGCTGAAAAGAATAATAGAAGATAAAGAAAGAAAGGATAGAAAGAACAACATAGTGATCAGAGGATTGAGGAACGAGAAAGAAGAGGCAAAAAAGGTAGGGAAAGAGTTTTTGGAGAAAGAGTTCGGGGCTGGAAGTAAAATCAAATACATCAAAACAGAAGGAAAAGAAAAAAGGGAGGTGATAATTGTAGAAATGGAGGACTGGCAGACAAAAGAAAAGATAATGAAAGAGAAGAGTAAACTAAGAGGTAGAAATATTTACATAGATCACGATATGACGAAGGAGGAAAGAGAGGTGCAGAGAAAACTGAGAGAGAGAGCAGGAAGAGAGAGGGAAGAAGGCAAAAAAGTTAAAGTAGGATACAGGAAGATCATCGTCGAAGGGAAAGTCTATATATGGAATGAAGAAGAAGAAGAGCTAAGAGAGAAAGAAAATTTTGGGAAAGCAGTCAGGATGGAGAGTTAGAGAATGGGAGTAATGAAACGACTGGAGGAAGGAGTAGGAAAGAAATGGACCCGGAAATTGGAAAGACTGGAAAAGTTGGAAAGAAAATTTTAGTATGGAATATTGCAGGTGCAAGAAGACAAGATATAGGTACATGGGAATTTATAAAAGATTTCGATTTTGTTAGCTTATGCGAGACATGGGTGATGGAGAGCGAATGGAGGAGAATGAAAAATATAATGCCGGTGTCGCATGAGTGGGAATGCATTTTTGCAAAGAAAGAGAAGAGGAAGGGAAGAGCAAAAGAGGGATTTATTTTAGGGAAAAGGAAAGAATGGGGGGTGAAAGGGAGTATAATAGGTCAGATAAAGGAAGAAGGTATAATTGTGTCCAGAATAAAAGAGGGAAGAGATAGAGGGGACGTAGTAATAATATCAATATATAACTCAGGAAATTGGAAAGCGATAGAAAATATAATTAAAGAGATATTTGAAATTAATAGAGAAGACAATATAATAGTAGGCGGAGATTTTAACATAAGGATTGGAGAGGAGGGGGGATGGGACGAACAGACTGGGGAATGCAATAGAAAAAGTAAAGATAAAGTAATAGGATCAAGAGCAGGGAAATTGATTGATCTAATTAGTGAGGTAGGAGGTAGAATACTAAATGGAGCAAGTGAAGGTGATAGAGAAGGAGAATATACGTATGTAAAAGCAAGAGGAAGTTCGGTTATAGATTACATATTTGTAAATGAAGTAGGATATAACATTGTAAACAGTTTTAAAGTAGGTGAAAGAGTAGAGTCGGACCACATGCCACTGATAGCGGAGTTAAGAATAGGAAACCCGAATGGAGAAGAAAGAAGAGGAAAAGAGGAATTAATAATGAAAATAAGATGGGATGAGGAGGCGAAACAAAGGTTTAAAGATAAGATAGAGGAAAGTTTAAGGCTGGAGGAAGAGAGACCAGAGGAAAGGACAATAGAAAAAAAATGGGAGAAAATAAGAGAAACGATTAAAGATGCCCTGGTGAAAGAAAAAAAGAAGAAAAAGAAGAAGGAAAGTAGGATATAAAGAGTGGTGGGACAGAGGATGCACAAAAGAAAAAAGAAAGTTAGTGAGAACATATAAGAAATGGAGGAGAGGAAAGGCGGAGCAGAGAGGAGTATATGGAAGAGAAAAAGAGAGTAAACTTGTATATGGAGGAAAAAAGTAAAAAGAAAAAAAGAAGAGGAAGAGCAGGAACTGAGAAATTTGAAAGACGAGATAGAGGTATGGAGGTATATAAAAGAGAAGAGGAAGGAAAGAAGGAGTGGAAAACAATATAAGTAAAAAAGAATGGAAGAGATATTTTATGAAGCTACTAGAGGGTATGGAGGAAGAGGAATGTGATGAGAAGAAAAAAAGGAAAGACACGGAAAAGGAGAAGAAAGGAGTAAGGAGGAAGCGGCGGAGGAAAACAGGGCATTAGGAGAGAGAGGAAATAGGTAGAGCGGTGAAAAATATGAAAAAGAAGAAAGCAGCGGGAATAGACGAAATACCAATGGAAGCATGGATGTTTGGAGGAGAAGCAGTGTTAAAGAGTTTGCTGGATCTAATGAACCAAATGTGGAAGGAGGAAAATATACCAGAGGAGTGGAGAATTAGCGTGGTGGTCCCGATATATAAGAAAGGAGATCAGGAAAAAGCGGAAAACTATAGAGGTATATCTTTGCTATGCACGGGATATAAGATATATGCAGAGATACTGAGAGAAAGGTTAGAGGAGGAAATAGTAAGGAAGAAATTATTACCAGAAAGTCAAGGAGGATTCAGGAAAGGCAGAGGAACAATGGATAACATTTTTATCCTAAACCATGTGGTACAAAGAGAGAAGTGCAAAGGGGGGAAAGGTATATGCATTGTTTGTGGATTTGAAGGCGGCTTTCGACAATGTGGATAGAAACAAACTATGGAGGATATTAAAGGACAAAGGAATAGAAGAACAATTAATAAGTAGAATAAGGAGCCTATATAAAGAAACGAGAGTAGCGATAAGAATAAAAGAAGGGACAACAGATAGTTTTATAACGAAAAAAGGCGTAAGACAGGGATGCGTGTTGAGTCCGACTCTATTTAATTTGTACATAGCGGAGGTAGATAAATATTTCGAGAGGAAAGGAATAGGAGGTATAAAATTAGGGAAGGAAAGGATATGGTCGCTGGCGTATGCCGATGATATGGTTTTATTAGCGAAAAATAGAAAGGCATTATTAGGTATGATGGAGGCATTTAAAAGTTTTTGTAAAGATAGAGAGCTAATATTAAATACGGAAAAGACAAAACTGTTGATATTTAATAAAAAAGGAAGAGATAGAAAAGAAAAATGGAAGTGGGAAGGAAAGGAGATCGAGGAGGTGAAATGCTTTAAATACCTAGGATTTGTATTTAATAGAAACGGCGATTACGCGGAGCATATAAGAGAACTAAAGCGAAAAGGTAGGATAGCATTGAGTAGTGTGTGGAGTCTGGGGGAGAGAATTTGTAGAGATGATTTTAGCAGGAGATGGAAATTGTTCAAGTACTTGGTACAGAGCATAATAACATATGGAGTAGAGATATGGGGATGGGAAGAAAAAAGGAATTGGAAAAGATTTTGATAGATTACATAAGATGGATATTTAATCTGGATTTCTGCACGCCAAGATATATAGTGAGAAGAGAATTAAGTATAGAGAAGCTAAAAATAAGATGGGGAATAAGAGCAAGAAGATATGAAGAAAAAATAAAAGGAATGGAAGAAGAAAGATGGGTAAAGATCTGCTGGGAAGAGAAGAAAAATGGTAACTGGAAGGATAAATACAGTGAGGAAAGAGAGAGATATTATAATAGAAACGGATGGGGGGTGTTGGCAATTGATACACTAACAGAGGAGAATGGAAGTTTTGAGGAAGAATTGATGGATAGAGAAAGGAAAGTGGAATGGCAAATGGAAGAAGGAAGAATTAGGGAAGCAAAATATAACAAAAGATACAAGAAGTTGAAAGAAGATGGAGAAACTCCGAAATATTTAAGGAAAAAGTTTCTAGAAAGGACCAAGTGCGGAACAGGAGTAGAGCATTAGCGAGGGTAAGATGCGGAAACATGGAGGAAGATAATAAATATTGGATAGAAGAAAAGGAAGAGGGTGCCTATTCTGCGGAAAGGGTAGGGACAGAATAGAACATTTTGTAAAGGATTGTAGAGTAGCAAAAGAATGGTTTAGAAATTTGGGTCAGAGCGAAGAGGAAAGGATAAGAAAACTAGGGAATGATGAATTGGATAATGAGAAAGATGAAATTCTGAGGAAATTTTGGAGAGAGAGAAGGAGAGACTGAAGGAGAGGAAAGGGGTGGGTTAATAGAAAGCGAGCATTGTTACGTAGGTAGGAGGGAAAAGGCGGGAATCGATTTAGTTAAGGGAGAGAAAGACAGGAGGGACGGAGGAATGAATGTGGAGAGTGAAGAAGCGCGGTTAAGTAATAATTGTAAACCAAGTCCACTTCCTGACTGTAAAAGTTGAAGTTAATAAATATATATATATATATATATATATATATATATATATATATATATACAGGGTGAATCATAATGGTTGTACCAACCTTTTACCATTAGAGATCAATTACCGACTGCAACTGTAATCAATTGAATGATTCATAGATGACAGCTGCTTGGATCAACCATGTCTGCAGTAACGTACAAGCCAGTTAAATACTGTGAATCAAATAATATACATATTCTATGCATACATACTTTTCTAATATATTTAACTCTTTTATGTACATATTTTTCTTTCTACACGGTTTTTTTCTAATAACGCGATTTCTTATTATTGTGAAACGTATCTGCCGCGTAAAAAGAGATATCTTTTGCATTCGTGTATTTTTTAATACGATTTTTTAAAAAGGTCCATTTTAAAGAATCTAACGCGCCATTAATAATACATAAAGTGGTGTGAAGAAGTCTACTATTATTATTGTTCATTTTCTAAGTTATAACTTTTACATTCTTAATGTCTACAGCAGAATATTTCTTGTAGAAAGTAGAATTATGCATTTTTCTTATAAAAAAATAATACTTTTTTATCTTTACCATTCCAACTCTTTTTACGCGTTAAAATGTTCTGCGTAAGAATGAAAAAAATCGCCGTCAAATTCTTTATATTAAAAAACCATTATTTAAAAAAATCGTATTAAAAAATACACGAATGCAAAAGATCTCTCTTTTTACGCGGCAGATACGTTTCACAATAATAAAAAATCGCGTTATTAGAAAAAAACCGTGTAAAAAGAAAAATATGTACATAAAAGAGTTAAATATATTAGAAAAGTATGTATGCATAGAATATGTATATTATTTGATTCACAGTATTTAACTGGCTTGTACGTTACTGCAGACACGGTTGATCCAAGCAGCTGTCATCTATGAATCATTCAATTGATTACAGTTGCAGTCGGTAATTGATCTCTAATGGTAAAAGGTTGGTACAACCATTATGATTCACCCTGTATACATAAACCATATATATTACAAAGAATAATTTTTAATTGTGTTTAACATGTTAAAATCAGACATCTTTCTGCTTCTTTATCGCACGCATATCGAAGCATGTAGATAACAGAAAAATATAGATGTGTCTGGCATGTCATATGTATAATTTAAACACAATTTCATGAAATTAAACAGAAAATGGCATAAGAGCCAACGCGCGGTAGTTGGAGCGCAGAGAAGCAACAACACTTCTTTCTTTTTTCAGTATTAGTTTATTAAAAAACAAACTAATAATGAAAAAAAGAAAGAAGTGTTGTTGCTTCTCTGCGCTCCAACTACCGCGCGTTGGTTCTTATGCCATTTTCTTTTTAATTTTTTGATTACTTGAGCCAAATCTCTAATTATTAAATACAATTTCATGATTATTCATGACTATACATATATATATATATATATATTATATTGATTATGTATCTTCTCATGTATCTTACAAGAGCAATAACACATTTGACCATTTGTGTACATATGTATATATAAATATATACATTTCTATATGTTATATTCTATATATTCTATATTTCTATATATTTTTTACAATATAAAATATAAAAATTTATTATTCTGTTACGAGTAAGACCATGTATTGTAAATGTTTGTAAATTTCTATTACAATTATATAAATAATTATACATATATATAATGAAAGAAACATTTACATGAAAAAAAATTTAATTTCATAAAATGTATTTTTGTTAATTCCATTATACTGATTATGTGTTAAAAAAAACAATCTGTACTGCATAGATTGTAACTTATATAGTTACATTATATATATATATATATATATATATATATATATATATATATATATATATATTGTGACCGTTTATTTTTTTATGTTGGGCTGATGATAATTGTGGCCGGTGATATTGGCCCACGGCACACCTTCGGCGCGATTTCCTTTCAAAATGTAAACTCTAAATTTGCCTGGGCGCCAGGTGCGGTGTTACGCACCGCTCTAATAAAGTCTTTCGATAATTTATAGCACTGTAAAGAAAGTAAAAGAATTCTAAAGCTATCGCGACGGACACTCGGCTAGCTCCGTATCGAGAATGGTAGAGGGGCGGTCCGTTTAATTTCTTATTTAATTAAGAAGGATCGAGAATGCAAGGTCGCTGAAAATAGCACAAATTATTAAAATGACAAAAATAGTAGTATATTTGACATGAATAATTAAGAACATTAATATTGGATAGCAGACCGGCGCGGGCGGTTGGAGAAGAAAAATTATACAAGTGATTTTATTTTATCATCGGCAGCAACAGGCCGGTGTGCGGGCACGAGCATCGCGGTATCGCGCGCCAAGCGTTGACAAAAAGCGTTGAGAGAGTTTTTGGAATTCCGCGCTATGCGAGGCTTATCGGAGTCTCGACAGCTAGGAATTTAAACAAATTTTTAATAAAGATTACCGCGCTACTCGCCCTGTTAATTTTATTTACCCTGCGTGAAAGAAGAGAGCGAATTCTCAGAATAAATAGCCGGGTGCGGAATAAATGAATTCTTTACACATTGATTTCGATTACCAATTACCAGTATGTTCCACGTTAACGGAAAGAATTTAGATACGACTCAATTAATTAATAAAAGATACACTAAATCAAACGCGAATAATTACTCACTATAATATAATACACGGAATGCGAGACTCGGGCGTATACGAGTCGACGCCGCAACGCAATTGTCAGCTATCGAATATCGAGATCGCCTTATGTGTATGAGCTCGGTTACAATACTTTTAACGGACAAAAATTTACAGCCAACAGTAATAATTGTACAAATAAACACTTAAAGTGACTGTTGGCGCGCACTGGGAGAGAGGGCACTTAATTTTACGAAAGCTTGAACAAAGTCTTCCGGCCGGCCGTCGTACTTTAAGACGCAAATATCGAAGAATCGCAAGAAAAGAATCTCACAGTGAATTTAATGATGGCAGCTATACGGCACCGACATTGTTCGAGCTAATTCTACCTGAATTATTTAACAAAGACGGCCAGATGGGGTCGACGCTTGTCTCACCGGTGACTCCTTGCGGTTCTCCGTGCTCTCGGCATCCACTTATCGGATCGATATTTTTGGGCCGTCGTCCCTTCGCCGGTCCGCCGAACAGTGGCGAGCGGAAGGCCCGTCGGAATCACGCCAGCAAATTAATACGTAACTAGGCCACCTGTGGCGCTTCCGCAACCCTCAGGATCGTCGTGTGGCCCATTTAATCCTGCGGCCTTCAGGGCTGTACTTGTGCCTGTCGCACCCCGTTTTCCCTTGGATTTTTCATAATTCCTCTCGTCGAGGCCCGTCAGGAGGGATATTTTCGGCAGCCACTCGCCGTTATTTATAATGTTCTTCTTTAGCGCTGTTCCGGCCGAGGTGGCTCCGACTCAGGGTCCCAGTGTTAATTTTTATCCGCTGGTTGGCCTTCCCCGCTATTGTTCCCCGTACCTGCTGGGCATATGAATGTTTACAGGGGCGGCAGCGGCGGTCTTACGTGGATTTTACTATCGAAGAAATTAGATAATACTTAGCTTGGCGTGTTCCTTTTAGTCGGTGCCTCCGCTCGCCCGTTTCCTTGTACCCTGGACTTCTTCCTCAGTTTGAGCCACCGGATGAGATCCCGTCAGCGTTTCCCATCGCGCCCGCGCTTAAGCCTAATCTTATTATGCTAGCAAATAAATTTTTTTACGCACGGGAGGCGAGTATAATCTCGCCTCCAACAGCCGCTCTCTCCCTAAATTAGGGGAGAACGAGGGCCCAAATTCATTCTCGGTCGGATCTCGCGATCCTTGTGACGGACTGCCAAGTGTCACGTTACAATATATATATTGCGACGCTTTTTATTTTTAATTTTACAATCCTCCTCGGGTGTTGGAGAAGAGGATGTAAAAGGGGGGAGCGAAAATGCCGTCAAAAAGACAAGGCGGATAGAGATACTCGCGCTCGGAGGAACTAAGATGGAGGGTGTTCTCGCGCGAGCCGCGGCGAAGCGAAGGCCGTCTCGAGATCTCGAAGTTGGGCGCCAGATACGGTCTTTCACGTATCAATTCGCAAAATCGTCAGAATAACGCGAAAAACGTTAGCCTGTTTCGCCACGGGCCGACTAGCTCACCTAACGGTAGAGGGGCAGGGTCCGTTGAAAAGGATATTGAATTATTTTATGCGAGGTGGTCGGTGGTTACGAAAATCGACGAACACAACGGGATTTAACGCTCACGACAAGGTGTCTGTGAAGCTGGAACGACAATCTACGAATTTAAAAAGATACTAAGAGTTCTGATAGCACTTTTCATAGTTCTATAGTTCCTGATAAAAATTAAAAAAAGTTCCGCATTCCTTATATTAAAAAATCAAAATCGAAAAAATGTGCTAACTTCGCGAATCTAGCACGACACTCTTCCCTCTAAAGTACCAAAACGCGTTGAATATTATAATTTTTAGCAAGAGTTCCCGATAGTTCTGTTCAAGTTCAGCCTATATATGCAATTTCAGATCGATATTTCAAAAATTAATAATTTTTAAACAATTTTTAAGATTCTCGCCCGGCACATTCTCCCTCTAAAGTACTAAACCGCGTTGAAAATTATTATTTCTAATAACAGTTCTCGATAGTTTTGCTACAGTTCAGCCTATATATGCAATTTCGGATCGATATTTCAATAATTAATAATTTTTTATGAATTTTTAATGTCCTCGATCAGCACGACACTTAGTAAAAATGTGTCGTGCTGATGACTTTCCGTAATTTTAACGGCAGTTCTCGACAGTTCTATAACAATTCTGTTCTTTAAAAATATTTTTACGCAGAGTTCCGACCGTTTAATATTTTTTAAACAATTTTTTATTATTACTCAGCACGACATTCTCCCTCTAAAGTACTAAACTGCGTTGAAAATTATTATTTCTAACAACAGTTCTCGATAGTTCTGCTATAGTTCAGCCTATATATCCAAATTCAGACCGATATTTCAATAATTAATAATTTTTTATGAATTTTTAATGTCCTCGATCAGCACGACACTTAGTAAAAATGTGTCGTGCTGATGACTTTCCGTAGTTTTAACGGCAGTTCTCGACAGTTCTATAACAATTCTGTTCTTTAAAAATATTTTTACGCAGAGTTCCGACCGTTTAATATTTTTTAAACAATTTTTTATTATTACCCAGCACGACATTCTCCCTCTAAAGTGCTAAAATGCGTTGAAAATTATTATTTTTAGCAAGAGTTCCCGATAGTTCTGCTATAGTTCAGCCTATATATGCAATTTCGAATCGATATTTCAATAATTAATAATTTTTTATGAATTTTTAATGTCCTCGATCAGCACGACACTTAGTAAAAATGTGTCGTGCTGATGACTTTCCGTAGTTTTAACGGGAGTTCTTGACAGTTCTATAACAATTCTGTTCTTTAAAAATATATTTACGCAGAGTTCCGACCGTTTAATATTTTTTAAACAATTTTTTATTATTATCCAGCACGACATTCTCTCTCTAAAGTACTAAAATGCGTTGAAAATTATTATTTTTAGCAAGAGTTCTCGATAGTTCTGCTATAGTTCAGCCTATATATGCAATTTCGGATCGATATTTCAATAATTAATAATTTTTTATGAATTTTTAATGTCCTCGATCAGCACGACACTTAGGAATAATGTGTCGTGCTGATGACTTTCCGTAGTTTTAACGGGAGTTCTCGACAGTTCTATAACAATTCTGTTCTTTAAAAATATTTTTACGCAGAGTTCCGACCCTTTAATATTTTTTAAACAATTTTTTATTATTACCCAGCACGACATTCTCCCTCTAAAGTACTAAAATGCGTTGAATATTATTATTTTTAGCAAGAGTTCCCGATAGTTCTGCTATAGTTCAGCCTATATATGCAATTTCGGATCGATATTCTAACAATTAAGAATTTTTAATAAATGTTTAATATTATTGCCCTGCGCGATACGAATAAAAATGTGTCATTCTGATGATTTTCCGAAATTCTAATTCGATAGTTCTAAGTATTAAGTAATTTAATTAATTAATTAATTATGTAAGTAAGTAATTAAGTATTCTGTACTTTAGAGGTATATTTTTACACCGATTTCCGACTGTTCACTGTTTTTTAAATAAATTTTGACATTTACGTTTAACATGGCTTTTATTGAAAAGTTTTATTCACATATTCACACACACATATACACACATACATATGCACACTCGTGGATTTGTAAAGAACGCGGTGTGCCCTATGATCATATTACATTAAAGGATTTGCCGCCTTAACTTTACGTGCGCGTCTTTTGGGAAGCGCGGCGTTCTGTAAGGTAAGTACGCTACGCCGACTATTGTTTTGACAATAATTTTTTTCGTGATCTGTGTATACTGATGAAAGAATAAAACCGCACCTATCAGATATTAGCAACTGAAAGTCGGAAAGTCTTGAGATCTGTACAGAAAAGTGTACAGAAGGCGACGTGTTCTCGACAGTGAATCATCTTTTCTAGCGAGTCATTCATATCGTGAGGTGGTTTTTCGCAATTTAGTGAGTTTTCGATATTTAGTGAAAAGGAAAGAACATTAACGTGAGAAGATATTTACCGTTCGATAGGCCGCGATTATCGCAATCGTAATTTACGATTGTGATTAAGATTGGTGCCAAATTATTAAGATGTAAGTACACACGTATGATTTCTTTATTTAAATATTTTCCTAAATTAAGAAATAATAGAATGAGGAAATTGACAATAGTTATATTTATAGTGCGAAGATTCAACAGATCGCATATTAATTGCGATCACCGTGAAATTGCGATCCGTTGGAAGCAATTAATTATAAAATTGGTAAATAATTAAGATGTAAGTATACATAATTTTTTTAAATTTTATCGGGTTGTAAGAGCTTAGCGTAATAGTGATGCATAAGTCCCAACGATAATTTTTTTTATTTTCTGAAAATATGAAATAAGAAATGAAAGGGAATTAAAGAAATTAAAGTTCGCAAAAAATTTATAAAATGTATATTTATATATTACTTTATTATATTCCTTTATAATTTTTTTTTAACATTTTTTTATTTAACTACATTTTTCTATTTAAACAGCAAGATGTATGATAAAACTAAATTATTGGAGATCTTATTGGACACGGATTACCGAATAAAGGATTGTGGTAGACCTTATCCACCATCGGCCGAAATATACTGCATAATTTCGGAGAAAATGAAGCAGTTGAATTCCCATATAACACCAAAACACATTTATGTTTTAATAAATGAAAACAGGAATGGCTTCAAAGATAAAATTCTGGAAGCTTTCAATATTAAGGTAAATGATGAAGAGGTCTCCCACAATATATCTACCTGCTCGATCGAAACTGTTAAAAATGATTCGATCAATAAGCTTTCCGTAAAAGAATTTGATTTAATCATATCCGCGGAACAATGGAAAACAATTATGCCCGTACGAAAACTGTTGACATATGCGTTCTCATAATAGTTCCTATAGTTTGAACGTGCCGCGTGCACATTGACTGAGCGTGCACATTGACTGTGCGTTTAGGTAGGCGGCTCTGTTCTCGGACTTGGGGCGGAAGGCCCGGGGTGGCGCCTCTAATACCGGCGCTGCCTGAGTAGCGATTCCAGAACCTACGCTATCGGACGCCATCGGTTATAACTCTAAATATAATCTTGTTTTTTGTATCAAATCACTATTAAAAAGGGTATACACAACTATTCACAAATTAGTTATTGACTGCCCACTGCACCTCCAACAAAAACTCTATGGAAGGCGATATAAATATGTACTGCAAAGCAGCTGGACCGATGTTATAGCTGAAAAAATGTGGCAGCAACAAAAATTGCATTGTACACTAACATTTAAAAAGCACGATGTTCACCAATCAAGTTCCGCAAAGTATTATATTGGCATTCACGGAATTTGCAAAGAATGTAACGCGAATATAAAAGGTAGAATTATACAAAAACCGCGCGATAATGTCGACATAAAGATACATTTCATAATATCAAATGTAGAAGAAGAAAAACATTCTAACATAACAAAACGGCAATTAAGAGGTAAACGTCGAAAAATTGTTACTGCCACATTAATTGAAAGAAAAATAGATGCTATAACATTTCGCAGACAAGAGGCTAAACGCCTCAAAGATTTTGGTGATATCGAACCTTCAATTATTCCTAACGCTGCAGTTTTACGGAAAGCAAAAGAGCAGGGATTATTAGAACGGCACGGATTTTTATACGCAAATCCCATCTTAAATTTACTACAAAATTCGAAGCAAGGAAAACATTCCGGCGCTATTCACAATATTGGATTATTAGATTTTTTCTGTATCTATTGGAGTCTTGAACAGCAATTATTGTACAGAGCAAGAAACAAAAAAATCCAATAGGCTTTATGACAATTGATGCAACCGGAGGCGTTATAAAGCGATACTCTAATTGTGAACCGCCTATTTTTTTATATCAATGTATGTACGTTGATAATGATGGAAGTATTCTGGTATTTCAAATGGTATCAGCCGACCATAAATCAATGCATATTGCATATTTCTTACGTAAGATAATAACAAAAGGAAATGAAGCTCCGCGTATGGTCGTTTGCGATTTTGGATGGGCGATTTTAATCGCTGTTGCAGAAATATTTGCAAAATGCATTGATTTACGACATTATTTAAAGAAATGTTTTAATATTTTGCACGGTATTGATGACACGATTCCATCATGTTTTATAAGATTAGATGTAAGTCATTTTATTTCTATGATATCGAGATGGAATTGTCTCAAACAGAGAGATAAATTACTTGTCCGTAAGTTTTATTTACGTTCTCTAAGTCAAGCTTATAAAATGACTTCTTTAGAAGAATTGCACACATTTTTTGAAGCAATTCTTGTTGTAGCATTAAGCGAATATGTTGGTTCCAATGAAAACGGAGAGGAATTACCGTCTGAATTACGTTTACGATATTTGAATGCTTTAATCAAAACTATTCCTGCACCAGAAATATCAGATGAAATAAATGAGAATACTGATCGCGATGAAACAGATAAATTAGAAGAAGATCAGAATACTTCCGACTGGTTTCAATGGAGTGCCAACATATACGATAATGCTTTACGATTAGCAATGAATTGTACCGAAGGAACAGCAATAAATGCTTGCTATAATCCTGATTTTGCTAAAATAATGAAAACGCGTTTAATTCCATATGTAGTGCTTTGGAGTGGCGTAATGCGATTGCATTTCCAAATAGGCGAAGAAATTGCTACTTCCTCCTCCGTTGAGGCGGCATTTGCAGATTTAAAAAATCGCGCATTTAAAAATCAATTGCCAATGAGAGCCGACAAATTTGTATACGAGCATCTCGACTATCTTGATGGAAAAATAAAATTGGCCTCGTATCAAAAAGATATTTTAAACGTTAGTGAGCAAAATCAAGCAACACTTAATTATTCTGCAAATTCCGTTGCGTGGAAACGCAAACAGATCTATCGATAAATGATTGTTCTTATTCTAGTACAATTAATTATAACGTGCAAAATATTAACATAACAGAAGACATCGACAAAAATATAAAGATTGATACCATTGTTAATAATATTGATGATTTAAACAATGATAACAACAATAATAATTATAATAATAATGATAACAATGATAAAAATAGTACAATGATTGATACCATCGTTATCGATAATGAAAATCAATTAAGTTGCAACATTCGCGAAAATTGGCGAGGTCTTATTCGCGAATCACCGGACGAGCAATGTTCTATTCCAAAAAAACGACATAAGCCATCATACTTAGACAAGTGTCCAGAATGGGATTATATTAAATTAGTGAGAGATCAAAATATACCACTCATACGGAATGGTAGTGTATGCAAAGCTGTTAATGTCAATAACAAAGTTATAACCATACATGAAACTTGTGCGTTTGACGCGGTACTTCATCTAGTCGCAAGCGGCATTGCAAGTATAAAGTCTTACGATGACAAAATAAAATTTTTAGAAAATCGCACTATAAATCTAGCTGTATCAATATTACATGCTGGAAAAATAATGATGAATCATTATAAAGAAAGAGCTAAAATCTTATTAGATCTCTCGCTTTTTAGTGACGCTTTAACTATTTATACCCGTAGGATTTCTAAATTAAATACCAATTGCAATGTTGCACACTTAATTAATTATTTGTTTATTGACATACCGAGTGGTCAAAAAACCATCGCATGTGCCTGTGGCTCTTCGCGAACAACTAAAATTACGGAATTAAATGTAAATGTGGACATACTTCTCTGTAAAGGTTTACAATATATGCAAGAAGCAATCGACAATGCTTTGGCAATTATGACAAAATGCAGAAAATGTTTAAATACTGTCGTAGAAAACGTTGAGTATGGTCCACATTTATTTATTGATACTACGGTATTTACTGATGAGCGATATGTTAAACGAGATAAAACCATCATACACTCTCTTGAGACAATCGCTACAAGTATCGTACTAAATTCCAAAAAATATATCTTAGTTGGTGTAATACATTACGTAAAATCTTCTAGTACTGCTAGCGGGCATTACGTCACGTATGCAAGAGCTGGAACTCATTGGTATGAATACGATGATCTCAAAAAGAAAAGAATTGCTGTGAACATAAACACTAATATTAGTCCACACCTTATTTTATATGTTACCGCCGAAATATAAATTTTGTTATAAATTTTATTAAATTCAAAATTTATTATTAATGACTGATGTCTTTTGTAATAACAAATGTGATACTGTATGTGATACTATATGTATATTGTAAAATTATACATGAATATGAGGTATAAACACAATTTATTTCTACTACTTACCTTTTCACTCATGAGTTCTATGAATGATCTCGCCGAAGTACGTAATTTCATATGCATCCACGTAGTGTAATTTTATTGAACACATTAGTACGATTTGGTACGATGATCTTAAAGAAAAGATCTTAAAAAAAAGAAATACCATGAATACAAACATTAGTATTAATCCGCATCTTATTTTTTATAGTTAGTACAGAAGTATAAATTTTATTAAATATATTATCTATTATTAATGACTGATATTTTTTTATAATAAAAGATGTAGTATTGTATGTGATATTGTATGTATATTATAAAATTATATACAAATATAACACAAACACAAGATTTATTCCTAGTTACCTTCTCACTTATGATTTTTATGAATGATCTCGTCGAAGTGCGTAATATCACATACGTATATTTGTTCAAGTACGTACGCTTCTTGACACAACCGTTCATTACAAGATTTCGTCAACTACTGATCGTCTTATCCGAAGGAATATCCTTTATATACCCTTATATTATAGATAAAAACTAACTTTGTTATGTAAACAAAATAGAAATAAGGTCAAATTCCAAATGTATATAATTCATATAATTCCAGGAAACACAAAGGGTTTTTAATATTTCAATAACATATAAACAGACTAATGCTAATATATCTATAATAAACGTATCTGCTCCATAACATAAATCGAAACAAATGAGAAAAGACTTTTTTTGAACCATAATTCGCACTTAGTAGTACGTAGTGATAAAATTATAATTTACAAAAAATTATATAACTACATAAAAAAACATAAAAACAATTTAAATAATACAATAACAATAATAACACAAAGTCGTGCTTGAGATAACAATCATACAAGTAGGAATACTTAATTAATTAATTTAATTACTTCATTCAATTACTTAATACTTACAACTATCAAATTAGAATTTCGGAAAATCATCAGAATGACACATTTTCATTAGTATCGCGCTGGGCGATAATATTAAACATTTATTAAAAATTTCTGAATTGTTAGAATATCGATCCGAAATTGCATATATAGGCTGAACTATAGCAGAACTATCGAGAACTGTTGTTAGAAATAATAATTTTCAACGCGGTTTAGTACATTAGAGGGAGAATGTCGTGCTGAGTAATAATAAAAAATTGTTTAAAAAATATTAAACGGTCGGAACTCTGCGTAAAAATATTTTTAAAGAACAGAATTGTTATAGAACTGTCAAGAACTGCCGTTAAAACTACGGAAAGTCATCAGCACGACACATTTTTACTAAGTGTCATGCTGATCGAGGACATTAAAAATTCATAAAAAATTATTAATTATTGAAATATCGGTCTGAATTTGGATATATAGGCTGAACTATAGCAGAACTATCGAGAACTGTTGTTAGAAATAATAATTTTCAACGTGGTTTAGTACTTTAGAGGGAGAATGTCGTGCTGAGTAATAATAAAAAATTGTTTAAAAAATATTAAACGGTCGGAACTCTGCGTAAATATATTTTTAAAGAACAGAATTGTTATAGAACTGTCGAGAACTGCCGTTAAAATTACGGAAAGTCATCAGCACGACACATTTTTACTAAGTGTCGTGCTGATCGAGGACATTAAAAATTCATAAAAAATTATTAAGTATTGAAATATCGATATGAATTTGGATATATAGGCTGAACTATAGCAGAACTATCGGGAACTCTTGCTAAAAATAATAATATTCAATGCATTTTAGTACTTTAGAGGGAGAATGTCGTGCTGGGTAATAATAAAAAATTGTTTAAAAAATATTAAACGGTCGGAACTCGGCGTAAAAATATTTTTAAAGAACAGAATTGTTATAGAACTGTCGAGAACTGCCGTTAAAACTACGGAAAGTCATCAGCACGACACATTATTCCTAAGTGTCGTGCTGATCGAGGACATTAAAAATTCATAAAAAATTATTAATTATTGAAATATCGGTCTGAATTTGGATATATAGGCTGAACTATAGCAGAACTATCGAGCTGTTGTTAGAAATAATAATTTTCAACGCAGTTTAGTACTTTAGAGGGAGAATGTCGTGCTGAGTAATAATAAAAAATTGTTTAAAAAATATTAAACGGTCGGAACTCTGCGTAAAAATATTTTTAAAGAACAGAATTGTTATAGAACTGTCGAGAACTGCCGTTAAAATTACGGAAAGTCATCAGCACGACACATTTTTACTAAGTGTCGTGCTGATCGAGGACATTAAAAATTCATAAAAAATTATTAATTATTGAAATATCGATCCGAAATTGCATATATAGGCTGAACTGTAGCAAAACTATCGAGAACTGTTATTAGAAATAATAATTTTCAACGCGGTTTAGTACTTTAGAGGGAGAATGTCGTGCCGGGCGAGAATCTTAAAAATTGTTTAAAAATTATTAATTTTTGAAATATCGATCTGAAATTGCATATATAGGCTGAACTTGAACAGAACTATCGGGAACTCTTGCTAAAAATCATAAATTCAACGCGTTTTGGTACTTTAGAGGGAAGAGTGTCGTGCTAGATTCGCGAAGTTAGCACATTTTTTCGATTTTGATTTTTTAATATAAGGAATGCGGAACTTTTTTTAATTTTTATCAGGAACTATAGAACTATGAAAAGTGCTATCAGAACTCTTAGTATTTTTTTTAAATTCGTAGATTGTCGTGCCAGCTTCACAGACACCACGACAAGCGAACACTCAAATAAATTACGCGAATTTAATAGAAAAGATAATATAACAAATTTATTTATATAAATGAAATATAATAGAAAAGAATATAAAGTAAAAGAAATAACGAGTTCCAGAAAGAAATAATAATAATGACATAAATTAGCGAGACTGAATCATCGAAATATAATTGCGGTTGACATAATTTCGAAGATTTGAAATAACGGAACGTACCACAGAAAATTCTTCGACAGCGGTGATAACAATAACAATACGAGGTCGAGACCATAGGAAAGCTGTGATATTTATGTTCTGTAATTCGGCAGTTCTCGACGAAACAATTCTGTTCTTTAAAAATATTTTCGCAAGTTCCGACCTTTAATATTTTTTAAACAATTTTTTAATTTCACGATAGGTACATTCTCACTTATCACCCATAAGGTATTATTTTTAGAATTTTAATGTTCTGACCAGCACTACCGATAGTGTTGCTGATAGTTTCCGAGTTTCGGCAGTTCTAACAGGGGTATATCCAAGTTCCGAATTCGCAATTCGATATTTCAATTTTTATTAATAATTTTTACATTACTGAATTCTTAATGTCCTCGCTCAGCACGCTGGGGGGGTGGGGTGAAAAAAGGAAGATAAACGGGCCAAAAGAACGGCCAATTCACATTTTTAGTAAAATTTTTTATGTGTTCGATCAGCATGACACTTAGTAAAAACTTTCCGTAGTTTTAACGGCAGTTCTCGACAGTTCTATAACAATTCTGTTCTTTAAAAATATTTTTACGCAGAGTTCCGACCGTTTAATATTTTTTAAACAATTTTTTATTATTACTCAGCACGACATTCTCCCTCTAATGTACTAAACCGCGTTGAAAATTATTATTTCTAACAACAGTTCTCGATAGTTCTGCTATAGTTCAGCCTATATATGCAATTTCGGATCGATATTCTAACAATTCAGAAATTTTTAATAAATGTTTAATATTATCGCCCAGCGCGATACTAATGAAAATGTGTCATTCTGATGATTTTCCGAAATTCTAATTTGATAGTTGTAAGTATTAAGTAATTGAATGAAGTAATTAAATTAATTAATTAAGTATTCCTACTTGTATGATTGTTATCTCAAGCACGACTTTGTGTTATTATTGTTATTGTATTATTTAAATTGTTTTTATGTTTTTTTATGTAGTTATATAATTTTTTGTAAATTATAATTTTATCACTACGTACTACTAAGTGCGAATTATGGTTCAAAAAAAAGTCTTTTCTCATTTGTTTCGATTTATGTTATGGAGCAGATACGTTTATTATAGATAATTATAATATATATATATATATATATATATATATAATAATATTAGATTATATATTAGCATTAGTCTGTTTATATGTTATTGAAATATTAAAAACCCTTTGTGTTTCCTGGAATTATATGAATTATATACATTTGGAATTTGACCTTATTTCTATTTTGTTTACATAACAAAGTTAGTTTTTATCTATAATATAAGGGTATATAAAAAAAAGGAGAGAGGGGGGAGGATACCCCTTGGGATAAGACGGGTAGTAGACGAAATCTTGTAGTGGGGGCGGGAAGCGACGTACTTGAACAAATATACGTATGTGATATTACGCACTTCGACGAGATCATTCATAAAAATCATAAGTGAGAAGGTAACTAGGAATAAATCTTGTGGTTTGTGTTATATTTGTATATAATTTTATAATATACATACAATATCACATACAATACTACATCTTTTATTATAAAAAATATCAGTCATTAATAATAGATAATATATTTAATAAAATTTATACTTCTGTACTAACTATAAAAAATAAGATGCAGATTAATACTAATGTTTGTATTCATGGTATTTCTTTTTTTAAGATCTTTTCTTTAAGATCATCGTACCAAATCGTACTAATGTGTTCAATAAAATTACACTACGTGGATGCATATCGAAATTACATGCTTCGGCGAGATCATTCATAGAACTCA
Source organism: Camponotus pennsylvanicus (assembly GCA_023638675.1). Lineage (NCBI taxonomy): Eukaryota > Metazoa > Arthropoda > Insecta > Hymenoptera > Formicidae > Camponotus > Camponotus pennsylvanicus. The sequence goes on from JALHBL010001524.1 coordinate 47,612, forward strand.
TGAGTGAAAAGGTAAGTAGTAGAAATAAATTGTGTTTATACCTCATATTCATGTATAATTTTACAATATACATATAGTATCACATACAGTATCACATTTGTTATTACAAAAGACATCAGTCATTAATAATAAATTTTGAATTTAATAAAATTTATAACAAAATTTATATTTCGGCAGTAACATATAAAATAAGGTGTGGACTAATATTAGTGTTTATGTTCACAGCAATTCTTTTCTTTTTGAGATCATCGTATTCATACCAATGAGTTCCAGCTCTTGCATACGTGACGTAATGCCCACTAGCAGTACTAGAAGATTTTACGTAATGTATTACACCAACTAAGATATATTTTTTGGAATTTAGTACGATACTTGTAGCGATTGTCTCAAGAGAGTGTATGATGGTTTTATCTCGTTTAACATATCGCTCATCAGTAAATACCGTAGTATCAATAAATAAATGTGGACCATACTCAACGTTTTCTACGACAGTATTTAAAGCATTTTCTGCATTTTGTCATAATTGCCAAAGCATTGTCGATTGCTTCTTGCATATATTGTAAACCTTTACAGGGAAGTATGTCCACATTTACATTTAATTCCGTAATTTTAGTTGTTCGCGAAGAGCCACAGGCACATGCGATGGTTTTTTGACCACTCGGTATGTCAATAAACAAATAATTAATTAAATGTGCAACATTGCAATTGGTATTTAATTTAGAAATCCTACGGGTATAAATAGTTAAAGCGTCACTAAAAAGCGAGAGATCCAATGAGATTTTAGCTCTTTCTTTATAATGATTCATCATTATTTTTCCAGCATGTAATATTGATACAACTAGATTTATAGTGCGATTTTCTAAAAATTTTATTTTGTCATCGTAAGACTTTATACTTGCAATGCCGCTTTTGCGACTAGATGAAGTACCGCGTCAAACGCACAAGTTTCATGTATGGTTATAACTTTGTTATTGACATTAACAGCTTTGCATACACTACCATTCCGTATGAGTGGTATATTTTGATCTCTCACTAATTTAATATAATCCCATTCTGGACACTTGTCTAAGTATGATGGCTTATGTCGTTTTTTTGGAATAGAACATTGCTCGTCCGGTGATTCGCGAATAAGACCTCGCCAATTTTCGCGAATGTTGCAACTTAATTGATTTTCATTATCGATAACGATGGTATCAATCATTGTACTATTTTTATCATTGTTATCATTATTATTATAATTATTATTGTTGTTATCATTGTTTAAATCATCAATATTATTAACAATGGTATCAATCTTTATATTTTTGTCGATGTCTTCTGTTATGTTAATATTTTGCACGTTATAATTAATTGTACTAGAATAAGAACAATCATTTATCGATAGATCTGTTTGCGTTTCCACGCAACGGTTGCAGAATAATTAAGTGTTGCTTGATTTTGCTCACTAACGTTTAAAATATCTTTTTGATACGAGGCCAATTTTATTTTTCCATCAAGATAGTCGAGATGCTCGTATACAAATTTGTCGGCTCTCATTGGCAATTGATTTTTAAATGCGCGATTTTTTAAATCTGCAAATGCCGCCTCAACGGAGGAGGAAGTAGCAATTTCTTCGCCTATTTGGAAATGCAATCGCATTACGCCACTCCAAAGCACTACATATGGAATTAAACGCGTTTTCATTATTTTAGCAAAATCAGGATTATAGCAAGCATTTATTGCTGTTCCTTCGGTACAATTCATTGCTAATCGTAAAGCATTATCGTATATGTTGGCACTCCATTGAAACCAGTCGGAAGTATTCTGATCTTCTTCTAATTTATCTGTTTCATCGCGATCAGTATTCTCATTTATTTCATCTGATATTTCTGGTGCAGGAATAGTTTTGATTAAAGCATTCAAATATCGTAAACGTAATTCAGACGGTAATTCCTCTCCGTTTTCATTGGAACCAACATATTCGCTTAATGCTACAACAAGAATTGCTTCAAAAAATGTGTGCAATTCTTCTAAAGAAGTCATTTTATAAGCTTGACTTAGAGAACGTAAATAAAACTTACGGACAAGTAATTTATCTCTCTGTTTGAGACAATTCCATCTCGATATCATAGAAATAAAATGACTTACATCTAATCTTATAAAACATGATGGAATCGTGTCATCAATACCGTGCAAAATATTAAAACATTTCTTTAAATAATGTCGTAAATCAATGCATTTTGCAAATATTTCTGCAACAGCGATTAAAATCGCCCATCCAAAATCGCAAACGACCATACGCGGAGCTTCATTTCCTTTTGTTATTATCTTACGTAAGAAATATGCAATATGCATTGATTTATGGTCGGCTGATACCATTTGAAATACCAGAATACTTCCATCATTATCAACGTACATACATTGATATAAAAAAATAGGCGGTTCACAATTAGAGTATCGCTTTATAACGCCTCCGGTTGCATCAATTGTCATAAAGCCTATTGGATTTTTTGTTTCTTGCTCTGTACAATAATTGCTGTTCAAGACTCCAATAGATACAGAAAAAATCTAATAATCCAATATTGTGAATAGCGCCGGAATGTTTTCCTTGCTTCGAATTTTGTAGTAAATTTAAGATGGGATTTGCGTATAAAAATCCGTGCCGTTCTAATAATCCCTGCTCTTTTGCTTTCCGTAAAACTGCAGCGTTAGGAATAATTGAAGGTTCGATATCACCAAAATCTTTGAGGCGTTTAGCCTCTTGTCTGCGAAATGTTATAGCATCTATTTTTCTTTCAATTAATGTGGCAGTAACAATTTTTCGACGTTTACCTCTTAATTGCCGTTTTGTTATGTTAGAATGTTTTTCTTCTTCTACATTTGATATTATGAAATGTATCTTTATGTCGACATTATCGCGCGGTTTTTGTATAATTCTACCTTTTATATTCGCGTTACATTCTTTGCAAATTCCGTGAATGCCAATATAATACTTTGCGGAACTTGATTGGTGAACATCGTGCTTTTTAAATGTTAGTGTACAATGCAATTTTTGTTGCTGCCACATTTTTTCAGCTATAACATCGGTCCAGCTGCTTTGCAGTACATATTTATATCGCCTTCCATAGAGTTTTTGTTGGAGGTGCAGTGGGCAGTCAATAACTAATTTGTGAATAGTTGTGTATACCCTTTTTAATAGTGATTTGATACAAAAAACAAGATTATATTTAGAGTTATAACCGATGGCGTCCGATAGCGTAGGTTCTGGAATCGCTACTCAGGCAGCGCCGGTATTAGAGGCGCCACCCCGGGCCTTCCGCCCCAAGTCCGAGAACAGAGCCGCCTACCTAAACGCACAGTCAATGTGCACGCTCAGTCAATGTGCACGCGGCACGTTCAAACTATAGGAACTATTATGAGAACGCATATGTCAACAGTTTTCGTACGGGCATAATTGTTTTCCATTGTTCCGCGGATATGATTAAATCAAATTCTTTTACGGAAAGCTTATTGATCGAATCATTTTTAACAGTTTCGATCGAGCAGGTAGATATATTGTGGGAGACCTCTTCATCATTTACCTTAATATTGAAAGCTTCCAGAATTTTATCTTTGAAGCCATTCCTGTTTTCATTTATTAAAACATAAATGTGTTTTGGTGTTATATGGGAATTCAACTGCTTCATTTTCTCCGAAATTATGCAGTATATTTCGGCCGATGGTGGATAAGGTCTACCACAATCCTTTATTCGGTAATCCGTGTCCAATAAGATCTCCAATAATTTAGTTTTATCATACATCTTGCTGTTTAAATAGAAAAATGTAGTTAAATAAAAAAATGTTAAAAAAATTATAAAGGAATATAATAAAGTAATATATAAATATACATTTTATAAATTTTTTGCGAACTTTAATTTCTTTAATTCCCTTTCATTTCTTATTTCATATTTTCAGAAAATAAAAAAAAATTATCGTTGGGACTTATGCATCACTATTACGCTAAGCTCTTACAACCCGATAAAATTTAAAAAAATTATGTATACTTACATCTTAATTATTTACCAATTTTATAATTAATTGCTTCCAACGGATCGCAATTTCACGGTGATCGCAATTAATATGCGATCTGTTGAATCTTCGCACTATAAATATAACTATTGTCAATTTCCTCATTCTATTATTTCTTAATTTAGGAAAATATTTAAATAAAGAAATCATACGTGTGTACTTACATCTTAATAATTTGGCACCAATCTTAATCACAATCGTAAATTACGATTGCGATAATCGCGGCCTATCGAACGGTAAATATCTTCTCACGTTAATGTTCTTTCCTTTTCACTAAATATCGAAAACTCACTAAATTGCGAAAAACCACCTCACGATATGAATGACTCGCTAGAAAAGATGATTCACTGTCGAGAACACGTCGCCTTCTGTACACTTTTCTGTACAGATCTCAAGACTTTCCGACTTTCAGTTGCTAATATCTGATAGGTGCGGTTTTATTCTTTCATCAGTATACACAGATCACGAAAAAAATTATTGTCAAAACAATAGTCGGCGTAGCGTACTTACCTTACAGAACGCCGCGCTTCCCAAAAGACGCGCACGTAAAGTTAAGGCGGCAAATCCTTTAATGTAATATGATCATAGGGCACACCGCGTTCTTTACAAATCCACGAGTGTGCATATGTATGTGTGTATATGTGTGTGTGAATATGTGAATAAAACTTTTCAATAAAAGCCATGTTAAACGTAAATGTCAAAATTTATTTAAAAAACAGTGAACAGTCGGAAATCGGTGTAAAAATATACCTCTAAAGTACAGAATACTTAATTACTTACTTACATAATTAATTAATTAATTAAATTACTTAATACTTAGAACTATCGAATTAGAATTTCGGAAAATCATCAGAATGACACATTTTTATTCGTATCGCGCAGGGCAATAATATTAAACATTTATTAAAAATTCTTAATTGTTAGAATATCGATCCGAAATTGCATATATAGGCTGAACTATAGCAGAACTATCGGGAACTCTTGCTAAAAATAATAATATTCAACGCATTTTAGTACTTTAGAGGGAGAATGTCGTGCTGGGTAATAATAAAAAATTGTTTAAAAAATATTAAAGGGTCGGAACTCTGCGTAAAAATATTTTTAAAGAACAGAATTGTTATAGAACTGTCGAGAACTCCCGTTAAAACTACGGAAAGTCATCAGCACGACACATTATTCCTAAGTGTCGTGCTGATCGAGGACATTAAAAATTCATAAAAAATTATTAATTATTGAAATATCGATCCGAAATTGCATATATAGGCTGAACTATAGCAGAACTATCGAGAACTCTTGCTAAAAATAATAATTTTCAACGCATTTTAGTACTTTAGAGAGAGAATGTCGTGCTGGATAATAATAAAAAATTGTTTAAAAAATATTAAACGGTCGGAACTCTGCGTAAATATATTTTTAAAGAACAGAATTGTTATAGAACTGTCAAGAACTCCCGTTAAAACTACGGAAAGTCATCAGCACGACACATTTTTACTAAGTGTCGTGCTGATCGAGGACATTAAAAATTCATAAAAAATTATTAATTATTGAAATATCGATTCGAAATTGCATATATAGGCTGAACTATAGCAGAACTATCGGGAACTCTTGCTAAAAATAATAATTTTCAACGCATTTTAGCACTTTAGAGGGAGAATGTCGTGCTGGGTAATAATAAAAAATTGTTTAAAAAATATTAAACGGTCGGAACTCTGCGTAAAAATATTTTTAAAGAACAGAATTGTTATAGAACTGTCGAGAACTGCCGTTAAAACTACGGAAAGTCATCAGCACGACACATTTTTACTAAGTGTCGTGCTGATCGAGGACATTAAAAATTCATAAAAAATTATTAATTATTGAAATATCGGTCTGAATTTGGATATATAGGCTGAACTATAGCAGAACTATCGAGAACTGTTGTTAGAAATAATAATTTTCAACGCAGTTTAGTACTTTAGAGGGAGAATGTCGTGCTGAGTAATAATAAAAAATTGTTTAAAAAATATTAAACGGTCGGAACTCTGCGTAAAAATATTTTTAAAGAACAGAATTGTTATAGAACTGTCGAGAACTGCCGTTAAAATTACGGAAAGTCATCAGCACGACACATTTTTACTAAGTGTCGTGCTGATCGAGGACATTAAAAATTCATAAAAAATTATTAATTATTGAAATATCGATCCGAAATTGCATATATAGGCTGAACTGTAGCAAAACTATCGAGAACTGTTATTAGAAATAATAATTTTCAACGCGGTTTAGTACTTTAGAGGGAGAATGTGCCGGGCGAGAATCTTAAAAATTGTTTAAAAATTATTAATTTTTGAAATATCGATCTGAAATTGCATATATAGGCTGAACTTGAACAGAACTATCGGGAACTCTTGCTAAAAATTATAATATTCAACGCGTTTTGGTACTTTAGAGGGAAGAGTGTCGTGCTAGATTCGCGAAGTTAGCACATTTTTTCGATTTTGATTTTTTAATATAAGGAATGCGGAACTTTTTTTAATTTTTATCAGGAACTATAGAACTATGAAAAGTGCTATCAGAACTCTTAGTATCTTTTTAAATTCGTAGATTGTCGTTCCAGCTTCACAGACACCTTGTCGTGAGCGTTAAATCCCGTTGTGTTCGTCGATTTTCGTAACCACCGACCACCTCGCATAAAATAATTCAATATCCTTTTCAACGGACCCTGCCCCTCTACCGTTAGGTGAGCTAGTCGGCCCGTGGCGAAACAGGCTAACGTTTTTCGCGTTATTCTGACGATTTTGCGAATTGATACGTGAAAGACCGTATCTGGCGCCCAACTTCGAGATCTCGAGACGGCCTTCGCTTCGCCGCGGCTCGCGCGAGAACACCCTCCATCTTAGTTCCTCCGAGCGCGAGTATCTCTATCCGCCTTGTCTTTTTGACGGCATTTTCGCTCCCCCTTTTACATCCTCTTCTCCAACACCCGAGGAGGATTGTAAAATTAAAAATAAAAAGCGTCGCAATATATATATTGTAACGTGACACTTGGCAGTCCGTCACAAGGATCGCGAGATCCGACCGAGAATGAATTTGGGCCCTCGTTCTCCCCTAATTTAGGGAGAGAGCGGCTGTTGGAGGCGAGATTATACTCGCCTCCCGTGCGTAAAAAAATTTATTTGCTAGCATAATAAGATTAGGCTTAAGCGCGGGCGCGATGGGAAACGCTGACGGGATCTCATCCGGTGGCTCAAACTGAGGAAGAAGTCCAGGGTACAAGGAAACGGGCGAGCGGAGGCACCGACTAAAAGGAACACGCCAAGCTAAGTATTATCTAATTTCTTCGATAGTAAAATCCACGTAAGACCGCCGCTGCCGCCCCTGTAAACATTCATATGCCCAGCAGGTACGGGGAACAATAGCGGGGAAGGCCAACCAGCGGATAAAAATTAACACTGGGACCCTGAGTCGGAGCCACCTCGGCCGGAACAGCGCTAAAGAAGAACATTATAAATAACGGCGAGTGGCTGCCGAAAATATCCCTCCTGACGGGCCTCGACGAGAGGAATTATGAAAAATCCAAGGGAAAACGGGGTGCGACAGGCACAAGTACAGCCCTGAAGGCCGCAGGATTAAATGGGCCACACGACGATCCTGAGGGTTGCGGAAGCGCCACAGGTGCTAGTTACGTATTAATTTGCTGGCGTGATTCCGACGGGCCTTCCGCTCGCCACTGTTCGGCGGACCGGCGAAGGGACGACGGCCCAAAAATATCGATCCGATAAGTGGATGCCGAGAGCACGGAGAACCGCAAGGAGTCACCGGTGAGACAAGCGTCGACCCCATCTGGCCGTCTTTGTTAAATAATTCAGGTAGAATTAGCTCGAACAATGTCGGTGCCGTATAGCTGCCATCATTAAATTCACTGTGAGATTCTTTTTCTTGCGATTCTTCGATATTTGCGTCTTAAAGTACGACGGCCGGCCGGAAGACTTTGTTCAAGCTTTCGTAAAATTAAGTGCCCTCTCTCCCAGTGCGCGCCAACAGTCACTTTAAGTGTTTATTTGTACAATTATTACTGTTGGCTGTAAATTTTTGTCCGTTAAAAGTATTGTAACCGAGCTCATACACATAAGGCGATCTCGATATTCGATAGCTGACAATTGCGTTGCGGCGTCGACTCGTATACGCCCGAGTCTCGCATTCCGTGTATTATATTATAGTGAGTAATTATTCGCGTTTGATTTAGTGTATCTTTTATTAATTAATTGAGTCGTATCTAAATTCTTTCCGTTAACGTGGAACATACTGGTAATTGGTAATCGAAATCAATGTGTAAAGAATTCATTTATTCCGCACCCGGCTATTTATTCTGAGAATTCGCTCTCTTCTTTCACGCAGGGTAAATAAAATTAACAGGGCGAGTAGCGCGGTAATCTTTATTAAAAATTTGTTTAAATTCCTAGCTGTCGAGACTCCGATAAGCCTCGCATAGCGCGGAATTCCAAAAACTCTCTCAACGCTTTTTGTCAACGCTTGGCGCGCGATACCGCGATGCTCGTGCCCGCACACCGGCCTGTTGCTGCCGATGATAAAATAAAATCACTTGTATAATTTTTCTTCTCCAACCGCCCGCGCCGGTCTGCTATCCAATATTAATGTTCTTAATTATTCATGTCAAATATACTACTATTTTTGTCATTTTAATAATTTGTGCTATTTTCAGCGACCTTGCATTCTCGATCCTTCTTAATTAAATAAGAAATTAAACGGACCGCCCCTCTACCATTCTCGATACGGAGCTAGCCGAGTGTCCGTCGCGATAGCTTTAGAATTCTTTTACTTTCTTTACAGTGCTATAAATTATCGAAAGACTTTATTAGAGCGGTGCGTAACACCGCACCTGGCGCCCAGGCAAATTTAGAGTTTACATTTTGAAAGGAAATCGCGCCGAAGGTGTGCCGTGGGCCAATATCACCGGCCACAATTATCATCAGCCCAACATAAAAAAATAAACGGTCACAAATATATATATATATATATATATATATATATATATATATATATATATATAATGTAACTATATAAGTTACAATCTATGCAGTACAGATTGTTTTTTTTAACACATAATCAGTATAATGGAATTAACAAAAATACATTTTATGAAATTAAATTTTTTTTCATGTAAATGTTTCTTTCATTATATATATGTATAATTATTTATATAATTGTAATAGAAATTTACAAACATTTACAATACATGGTCTTACTCGTAACAGAATAATAAATTTTTATATTTTATATTGTAAAAAATATATAGAAATATAGAATATATAGAATATAACATATAGAAATGTATATATTTATATATACATATGTACACAAATGGTCAAATGTGTTATTGCTCTTGTAAGATACATGAGAAGATACATAATCAATATAATATATATATATATATATATGTATAGTCATGAATAATCATGAAATTGTATTTAATAATTAGAGATTTGGCTCAAGTAATCAAAAAATTAAAAAGAAAATGGCATAAGAACCAACGCGCGGTAGTTGGAGCGCAGAGAAGCAACAACACTTCTTTCTTTTTTCATTATTAGTTTGTTTTTTAATAAACTAATACTGAAAAAAGAAAGAAGTGTTGTTGCTTCTCTGCGCTCCAACTACCGCGCGTTGGCTCTTATGCCATTTTCTGTTTAATTTCATGAAATTGTGTTTAAATTATACATATGACATGCCAGACACATCTATATTTTTCTGTTATCTACATGCTTCGATATGCGTGCGATAAAGAAGCAGAAAGATGTCTGATTTTAACATGTTAAACACAATTAAAAATTATTCTTTGTAATATATATGGTTTATGTATACAGGGTGAATCATAATGGTTGTACCAACCTTTTACCATTAGAGATCAATTACCGACTGCAACTGTAATCAATTGAATGATTCATAGATGACAGCTGCTTGGATCAACCGTGTCTGCAGTAACGTACAAGCCAGTTAAATACTGTGAATCAAATAATATACATATTCTATGCATACATACTTTTCTAATATATTTAACTCTTTTATGTACATATTTTTCTTTTTACACGGTTTTTTTCTAATAACGCGATTTTTTATTATTGTGAAACGTATCTGCCGCGTAAAAAGAGAGATCTTTTGCATTCGTGTATTTTTTAATACGATTTTTTTTAAATAATGGTTTTTTAATATAAAGAATTTGACGGCGATTTTTTTCATTCTTACGCAGAACATTTTAACGCGTAAAAAGAGTTGGAATGGTAAAGATAAAAAAGTATTATTTTTTTATAAGAAAAATGCATAATTCTACTTTCTACAAGAAATATTCTGCTGTAGACATTAAGAATGTAAAAGTTATAACTTAGAAAATGAACAATAATAATAGTAGACTTCTTCACACCACTTTATGTATTATTAATGGCGCGTTAGATTCTTTAAAATGGACCTTTTTAAAAAAATCGTATTAAAAAATACACGAATGCAAAAGATATCTCTTTTTACGCGGCAGATACGTTTCACAATAATAAGAAATCGCGTTATTAGAAAAAAACCGTGTAGAAAGAAAAATATGTACATAAAAGAGTTAAATATATTAGAAAAGTATGTATGCATAGAATATGTATATTATTTGATTCACAGTATTTAACTGGCTTGTACGTTACTGCAGACATGGTTGATCCAAGCAGCTGTCATCTATGAATCATTCAATTGATTACAGTTGCAGTCGGTAATTGATCTCTAATGGTAAAAGGTTGGTACAACCATTATGATTCACCCTGTATATATATATATATATATATATATATATATATATATATATATAATTTATTAACTTCAACTTTTACAGTCAGGAAGTGGACTTGGTTTACAATTATTACTTAACCGCGCTTCTTCACTCTCCACATTCATTCCTCCGTCCCTCCTGTCTCTTTTCTCTCCCTTAACTAAATCGATTCCCGCCTTTTCCCTCCTACCTAATGTAACAATGCTCGCTTTCTATTAACCCACCCCTTTCCTCTCCTTCAGTCTCTCCCTTCTCTCTCTCCAAAATTTCCTCAGAATTTCATCTTTCTCATTATCCAATTCATCATTCCCTAGTTTTCTTATCCTTTCCTCTTCGCTCTGACCCAAATTTCTAAACCATTCTTTTGCTACTCTACAATCCTTTACAAAATGTTCTATTCTGTCCCTACCCTTTCCGCAGAATAGGCACCCTCTTTCCTTTTCTTCTATCCAATATTTATTATCTTCCTCCATGTTTCCGCATCTTACCCTCGCTAATGCTCTCACTCCTGTTCCGCACTTGGTCCTTTCTAGAAACTTTTTCCTTAAATATTTCGGAGTTTCTCCATCTTCTTTCAACTTCTTGTATCTTTTGTTATATTTTGCTTCCCTAATTCTTCCTTCTTCCATTTGCCATTCCACTTTCCTTTCTCTATCCATCAATTCTTCCTCAAAACTTCCATTCTCCTCTGTTAGTGTATCAATTGCCAACACCCCCCATCCGTTTCTATTATAATATCTCTCTCTTTCCTCACTGTATTTATCCTTCCAGTTACCATTTTTCTTCTCTTCCCAGCAGATCTTTACCCATCTTTCTTCTTCCATTCCTTTTATTTTTTCTTCATATCTTCTTGCTCTTATTCCCCATCTTATTTTTAGCTTCTCTATACTTAATTCTCTTCTCACTATATATCTTGGCGTGCAGAAATCCAGATTAAATATCCATCTTATGTAATCTATCAAAATCTTTTCCAATTCCTTTTTTTCTTCCCATCCCCATATCTCTACTCCATATGTTATTATGCTCTGTACCAAGTACTTGAACAATTTCCATCTCCTGCTAAAATCATCTCTACAAATTCTCTCCCCCAGACTCCACACACTACTCAATGCTATCCTACCTTTTCGCTTTAGTTCTCTTATATGCTCCGCGTAATCGCCGTTTCTATTAAATACAAATCCTAGGTATTTAAAGCATTTCACCTCCTCGATCTCCTTTCCTTCCCACTTCCATTTTTCTTTTCTATCTCTTCCTTTTTTATTAAATATCAACAGTTTTGTCTTTTCCGTATTTAATATTAGCTCTCTATCTTTACAAAAACTTTTAAATGCCTCCATCATACCTAATAATGCCTTTCTATTTTTCGCTAATAAAACCATATCATCGGCATACGCCAGCGACCATATCCTTTCCTTCCCTAATTTTATACCTCCTATTCCTTTCCTCTCGAAATATTTATCTACCTCCGCTATGTACAAATTAAATAGAGTCGGACTCAACACGCATCCCTGTCTTACGCCTTTTTTCGTTATAAAACTATCTGTTGTCCCTTCTTTTATTCTTATCGCTACTCTCGTTTCTTTATATAGGCTCCTTATTCTACTTATTAATTGTTCTTCTATTCCTTTGTCCTTTAATATCCTCCATAGTTTGTTTCTATCCACATTGTCGAAAGCCGCCTTCAAATCCACAAACAATGCATATACCTTTCCCCCTTTGCACTTCTCTCTTTGTACCACATGGTTTAGGATAAAAATGTTATCCATTGTTCCTCTGCCTTTCCTGAATCCTCCTTGACTTTCTGGTAATAATTTCTTCCTTACTATTTCCTCCTCTAACCTTTCTCTCAGTATCTCTGCATATATCTTATATCCCGTGCATAGCAAAGATATACCTCTATAGTTTTCCGCTTTTTCCTGATCTCCTTTCTTATATATCGGGACCACCACGCTAATTCTCCACTCCTCTGGTATATTTTCCTCCTTCCACATTTGGTTCATTAGATCCAGCAAACTCTTTAACACTGCTTCTCCTCCAAACATCCATGCTTCCATTGGTATTTCGTCTATTCCCGCTGCTTTCTTCTTTTTCATATTTTTCACCGCTCTACCTATTTCCTCTCTCTCTAATGCCCTGTTTTCCTCCGCCGCTTCCTCCTTACTCCTTTCTTCTCCTTTTCCGTGTCTTTCCTTTTTTTTCTTCTCATCACATTCCTCTTCCTCCATACCCTCTAGTAGCTTCATAAAATATCTCTTCCATTCTTTTTTACTTATATTGTTTTCCACTCCTTCTTTCCTTCCTCTTCTCTTTTTTATATACCTCCATACCTCTATCTCGTCTTTCAAATTTCTCAGTTCCTGCTCTTCCTCTTCTTTTTTCTTTTTACTTTTTTCCTCCATATACAAGTTTACTCTCTTTTTCTCTTCCATATACTCCTCTCTGCTCGCCTTTCCTCTCCTCCATTTCTTATATGTTCTCACTAACTTTCTTTTTTCTTTTGTGCATCCTCTGTCCCACCACTCTTTATATCCTACTTTCCTTCTTCTTTTTCTTCTTTTTTCTTTCACCAGGGCATCTTTAATCGTTTCTCTTATTTTCTCCCATTTTTTTTCTATTGTCCTTTCCTCTGGTCTCTCTTCCTCCAGCCTTAAACTTTCCTCTATCTTATCTTTAAACCTTTGTTTCGCCTCCTCATCCCATCTTATTTTCATTATTAATTCCTCTTTTCCTCTTCTTTCTTCTCCATTCGGGTTTCCTATTCTTAACTCCGCTATCAGTGGCATGTGGTCCGACTCTACTCTTTCACCTACTTTAAAACTGTTTACAATGTTATATCCTACTTCATTTACAAATATGTAATCTATAACCGAACTTCCTCTTGCTTTTACATACGTATATTCTCCTTCTCTATCACCTTCACTTGCTCCATTTAGTATTCTACCTCCTACCTCACTAATTAGATCAATCAATTTCCCTGCTCTTGATCCTATTACTTTATCTTTACTTTTTCTATTGCATTCCCCAGTCTGTTCGTCCCATCCCCCCTCCTCTCCAATCCTTATGTTAAAATCTCCGCCTACTATTATATTGTCTTCTCTATTAATTTCAAATATCTCTTTAATTATATTTTCTATCGCTTTCCAATTTCCTGAGTTATATATTGATATTATTACTACGTCCCCTCTATCTCTTCCCTCTTTTATTCTGGACACAATTATACCTTCTTCCTTTATCTGACCTATTATACTCCCTTTCACCCCCCATTCTTTCCTTTTCCCTAAAATAAATCCCTCTTTTGCTCTTCCCTTCCTCTTCTCTTTCTTTGCAAAAATGCATTCCCACTCATGCGACACCGGCATTATATTTTTCATTCTCCTCCATTCGCTCTCCATCACCCATGTCTCGCATAAGCTAACAAAATCGAAATCTTTTATAAATTCCCATGTACCTATATCTTGTCTTCTTGCACCTGCAATATTCCATACTAAAATTTTCTTTCCAACTTTTCCAGTCTTTCCAATTTCCGGGTCCATTTCTTTCCTACTCCTTCCTCCAGTCGTTTCATTACTCCCATTCTCTAACTCTCCATCCTGACTGCTTTCCCAAAATTTTCTTTCTCTCTTAGCTCTTCTTCTTCTTCATTCCATATATAGACTTTCCCTTCGACGATGATCTTCCTGTATCCTACTTTAACTTTTTTGCCTTCTTCCCTCTCTCTTCCTGCTCTCTCTCTCAGTTTTCTCTGCACCTCTCTTTCCTCCTTCGTCATATCGTGATCTATGTAAATATTTCTACCTCTTAGTTTACTCTTCTCTTTCATTATCTTTTCTTTTGTCTGCCAGTCCTCCATTTCTACAATTATCACCTCCCTTTTTTCTTTTCCTTCTGTTTTGATGTATTTGATTTTACTTCCAGCCCCGAACTCTTTCTCCAAAAACTCTTTCCCTACCTTTTTTGCCTCTTCTTTCTCGTTCCTCAATCCTCTGATCACTATGTTGTTCTTTCTATCCTTTCTTTCTTTATCTTCTATTATTCTTTTCAGCTTTTTTACCTCATTTTTCGTCTCCTCAGCTGTCTTTTTTTCTTGCTGCTCTGCTATTTTTTCTTTCTTCCTCCATGTTTCCATCATCCTTATTACCACCTCCTCCACGGCTTTTTTACTTTCTTCTTTTTCTTCTTTTTTCTGCATTCCTATCTCTTTGACCTTCTTTTCGATTTTATCCATTCTCTCCTCCAATCCTTTTTCTCTCACTTCCCATCTGTTTTCAAGGAAATCTATCTTCGTTTTCATTTCTTTCATTTCTTTCCTCATCCCTGACATTTCTACTTTTATTTCTTTTAATATTGCAATTAAATCGCCTGTTCCTGCGTTTTTCTTCTCTTCCTCTTCTACTCTGCCAGTCCCCTCTTCTTTTTTCTCCTTCTCCACCAACCTCTTTTCATTTGGTGGTGTTCTCTCTAATCTGTTACTTTTCTTAAATGCTGTCTCCATCTCTTTTTCCCACTCTTCTCTCCTTCTTTTACTTATGTTAACATCACTTTCCGCAAAACTTCCTGTCATATATTCTAAAATACTCGCTGAGTTTGCTCTTTCTCTTCTCTTTACTTCCTCTATCCTCTTCTTTCTTCCTCTTTTCTTTCCCTCCTTGTCCATGGATGCTGATTCCGATCCCTTTTTTTCCTCCGCTATTGTATCTATCATATCCTCTCTTGTTCTGTCCATCATCTTATCTATTATACCTTTCTCCTTCATTCCGCATGACTCAGCGCTACCACTCTCATTCTCGCAGTCCCTATCCATGTTCCTGCCTAGAGACTTTCTTCCCTTAGTTACCTACTAATACCAGCCCTTCTTCTCCCTCTTATCTATCCCGTTACGCGTCGCTACCTGTCCCTCCGCCTCCAACCCCTACTCACCAAATTCCCTAGCTGTATTCCGCTGTTCTCTTTCCTAACCTCTTAAATTTACAATTTATTCTTACTTTAACTGCTATTTTACTTCCAATTATCTTTTAAAAACCTTTACCTCTATCGCTTCCCTACTCCCAACTCCTACACCTCACCGCTCTTCGCTCCTCAATAACACTCGCCTCCCTCTTATTTACTTCTAAACGCCTCGCCAAATCACTCACACGTGCACACCGCTCGCACTCCTCTAACCAAGTCCGATTCACCCTGTATATACTATTGTCGGTAATGGCGAAATTAAAATTGTCGGTATTATCGACAATTTTAATTACGCTTAGATGAGGGCGCTATCCCGTCGGAGTTCGGTCGTCGTTTTAGGATCCCCTTAAAAGAGTTTAACTTTTACAGTTGCTACTTTTACAGTTTGCTCATCCACAGCTCATAATCTCACCTATTAATAATTACAAAAAGAATTACATAATTGCAAATGTGTGTTAGAATAAATATTAATAGAAACAGCTTTTCAATTCCTGAAGGATATTTTTGAATTAGCAAGAATTAATTCCGTTAAAACGTAAATCGGCGCATCAATGAATATAAATTAATCGAATATTGTAACAAGCTTTTTTTTAAGTATATTGGAATAATTATAAATTAAACAGATGCAATATTATGCTTATATAAAAATGTCAATTTATTGATGAAATTACATTAATTTTAATTCTCTATCGATGTTTGATAAGTGGTCAATTAAAAAAAGTTATATTTTGTAAAACGATCGATATAATTATAAATTTGTGTTACATTACTTCAGGCCTTCAGGCTAGTTTGTACTTTTTGGCCGATTTTGTCTACTGTTATCTCCACTCCTTTTGTTTCATAGTTTCTCTAGATTTCTCGCGAAAACATAAGACGCTCAAGTTCAAAAATGATTATAATTATAAATCGTTCGGCACATATTTCCCTTGCACTTTTCATTCTTTCTAAAGTTATTATTGTTGAGACGGCAGTCAGGTCAAAAGAAATTATCTAGGTAATTAGACTATATGAATATATTTATTCAATTAATGAGATGCAAATGGATTCAGCTTATTACAAGATCACTGTGATTTATCACATGCGCATTTGATAACGGGCATATTGCAGCGCGATAATTTAAATTTAATTCTTAACAATTATAATTATAATATTGATTATTATAAAATTAGAACACTAGAAACAAAATGCAAAACATATTAATTGTACGTATATATACGATTAACAATCATGTTTCATTTTAGTGTTACTTTTGACCTTATAACATAATAATAATAATAATCATAACTATAATAACTTTACAAAAAAAATGCGTGGAACAATAAAACTATCTGATTTATTAATATCGTTCTAAACATATGAACATCTTACGTTCTGCGAACAATCTAGATGCTGTAAAAAAAAGTAGGAATGTCAATAAATAAAATCGACCGAAAAGTGTTAACCGCAGGCCTGCATTACCCGTGTAGAAAATTATTAGGGCTAGTACATGAAACTATTGGTCTTGATAAAGATAATGTAGGGATGCTATAGAAAAGGATATCCTATCATCATCAATATGGGGCCTTATTAAATATTACTAAGGACATATAATTAAAAAAACTAATAGTTATCCGATATTTAATTTACAGTTTAATTTAAGGTTTTATTTAAATTATTTTATTAATTAATTTTGAAACTCAGGCTATTAATAAAAATAACTAAGAAGGCCCTTGTAAGGATTTTTTAACTGTGCCGCATTTTTAAAATGAATTAATGTAGTACCAATTTATAAAAACCTCAAAAGAAGTGAATAATATTGCATTAATAATAACATTAATAAACAAAGTATTTCTATTAAAAATATCTTCTTTATTTCATACTTTTCATTAAACAAAATAAAAAAAATTTTTAGATACATAGATATATACATTATCGCCGCTAGGTGGCGAAAGGAAAAGCCTAACCCGAAAGTAGAATCCATCTAACAATAAGACAGTATATAAGGCCGCGGCATAGATCTCGCGAGTCACGGCTTATCGGTCAAAGAGTGCATTAGCTCGAAGACTGTTATAGTCGCATCTCTTTTATTTTTTGCGAGAGGAGCCCTAGAGCTCCAAAAATTAACCGCAGACGGTTAATTTTTTTTATGGTGAATTCTCATATACGGTATCGTAGAAGACAGGATAAATATCCATGCAGAAATGAATATCAATTGCGGACAATATAAAATTTTCTTATGAGGTTCTGATAATGTTTCCTGATAATATTTCCCTATCAAGCCCTAAAGCGCCATTTGTTACAAGCCATGTAGGGTCCAAGCGTTCTATACCTAGTAGGGCCCAATTAATTTTAAGGCATATTAATCAGGTCCTTTTTAAAACCTTATTACTTTTCTACACGGGAATGTTGTAGAAGCTAACAAATGCCTAGAGCTAGAAAAGGGTAAAGAAGAAAAAAAGGTTATTTATTCGATTCCTAATAGAATTAAAAGGTGTAAAGGAGTTATCTCGGACTGGGACCTGGATATGCCATTACATGAGCTTGTCGAAGCTCTGGAAGATACGTCAAGAATAGTCTCATTAGAAAAAATGAAAAGAAGATACTTAGACCATCAATCGAAAGAAATGGTAGAGATTTGGTCAAGATTTACTCACCATATACTTATCACGATGGAAGGTAATAAGCTACCTAAAATGATAAAAATCTATAACGGTTTGACAGCTGTTAGAATAAGATCATTCGTTGAACCAGTAAAACAATGTTATAACTGTTATAGGTTTGGCCATTTAAAAGCAACATGTCGGATAGAAAAACTTTGTCTAATTTGTGGTGATAAGTTCCATGGAATTTGTAACAAAGAAGCTAAATGTATAAATTGTGGAAAAAACCACAAGGCTACCAACAAGATCTGCTCAACATTCATATATAATATGAATTTGAAAAAGATTATGGCGGAGAGAAATATATCCATTCAAGAAGCTAAGACATTGTTGAGAAATCCATCGATACATGATTATCAGCTCAACTATAGTAACAGAGAATGGCCAGAATTGAGAATGAACGAACCAAATACTATGAAAGCAGCTGTTGGTGAAAAAGAAAAAGCGAAAAAACAGTCTGGTAACTATGCATATGCTATTGCAACTTATAACCCTAAAATAGCTGAAAAAGTTCACAGATCCCCTCAGGAGGATGTTAATATGCATCGCAAAGATCTACATAAGGAAAATAACTATCCGCAATACAAAAGAAGGGATAAAGAAAGAATAAATAGTTGTTATAAAGATATAAATGTAAGGGAAGAAGAAATAAATAAGGAAAAGAGAGGAATAGTATTTAGAGAGAGAGAAAGAGGTATAATGGAGATAGAAGAAATAGCTGATAGAGAAGGAAATTCTAAAGAAGATTGGAAAGAAAAGGTGAGAAGATTTGCAAGAATGTTGGCAGAGTCGATGGCAGCATTACTTGAAGAACATAACACAGATGAAGGATTAAAAGAATATAATAGAAGAGAAGGAATTTCAACAGATAATGTCAACGTCCCATCTTAAGATAGTAGTATGGAATGCAAGAGGATGGAGAAACAAGAAAGAAGAATTGCAGAAGCACATTCAGGAATATGACATTAGCGTATTAACAGAGATTAAATGTAGAATGAATAATACTTTCAGAGTGACAGGATATAGAAGTATCGTCAAGAATAGAATAAACGATACAGGAAGAGGAATAGGAGGAGTAGCAATTTTTATTAAAAATAATATCATTGGGGAAGAAATAAGGAATATTGACGTCGAAGAAGAAGAATTGGACTGTGTAGGAATAAGGATAAAGGATATAGAAGAATGTGAGGAAGTGGCGGTGATAGGAGTATATAGAAGACCAGGAAGGATAACAGCAAAGGGAACGTGGAGGAAGCTATTAAACTCCTTAAGAGAAGAAAAAAATATAATTTTAACAGGAGACTTCAACGCTCATAATGTGGCATGGAACTGTGAAGATACAGATAGAAATGGAGAAGATTTATGGGAAGAAAAGGAATTAATAATTGTGAATGACGGAACGAAATCGAGAATAGGAGAGGGCGGAGCAAGAAATTTCAACATTGATCTGATATTCAGTACTAAGGACATATTTCATTTTATTGAGTGCGTACAACTGGAAGATTCATGGGGATCGGATCATTTTCCAATCAAATTTGAATTAAAGCTAAACAGGTGTATA
>JALHBL010001525.1:0-39625 GCA_023638675.1 Camponotus pennsylvanicus
GAAAAATGGAAAATATGAGATAATAAAAATGAGTACTTACCCAAAAGTACTGCTGACAGAAGATGTGATGACTCTCCGTAAATGACAGTCTGCCTCGGCGATGTCCTGTTGAAGAGTCGGAGGTACCGGTGACAAATGACTGGCAGAATACCCGGGTGGATTTTGTTTAAAACACTTTATTTGAAAGTATGTTATAATATACACTTGCTCTCTACAGACTAAGTTCTTAGCTCGAAAAATCGCGCTGAGACTAAGTTCTTTTTTCTAAGTGAATACTCGTGATCGTTGCAAGGTGATGATGACTCGAGAGCGTTGGATCAAATGCAAGGAAGACTGAGCTCCGCTCCCTGAGGTACCCTCTGATCCCTACTCTGTACCAGCTCTTCGCCGTGGTAGGAGAATGCGGCGTAGGCGGCTCGACCGTTGCTGCCGCTATAGCTCTCCTTCTTCTTCGAGCGCGCTATGACGTAGTAGGCGGGCTCTTGCGTGGGGATAGTGGGGACGGCGGAGCTGTCAGTATTGTCCGTGCGTCGAACAGATTGACTCATTTTATAAAGGTAAGGTTTTTACAATAGGTTTTTTAGTCACCAGAATTTTTAACAAACTTCATGCATACATTTTTCAATGTAGAATTTCAATCTCTTTCAATAGAAGCATGAGCGGTTGTTCTAATATGTTCCGTTTAGAATTAGTTTTTAACTTACTTTAAATTAATTATACATTTTTAGTTAACAATGTTATAAATAAATTCTAGTTGTTATAAATAAATTCTGGTGTTATAACCCATTATAATTACAATTTGTTATATAATTATTATACAATATATATATATATATATATGTGTGTGTGTGTGTGTATGTATAGACGCATGGACTAAATAATTGTTAATAATAATTGTGTTGCATTATATTATAAAATGTGTTAATTATTCTTTTTTATTATTCAGCTCTTGGAACAAAGGATGTGGTGAGATCACCGGATGCAGGTGTTCACCGTGCCGGGCGGTCGCGCCAGGCCTTATCGCTGAATGAGTCATATGCAGCTGTGCCGGATAATGAGTCATATGCAGCTGCACCGGATGAAGCCCGGAGGGTCGCTTATCTTTTAGTAAGAGAATTTATAATGCTTCATAAATTGATTCAATAATTCGCATTATAATTTATTCATATATTTTTTAATTGTTAATTATTTAGAATATATATATATATATATGCTTATACATATCAGCAGTTTATAATTATAGTTAAAATTCTTAACCTTTTTATTTCATTTGTTTAAAATTATTAATTAATTAATTAATTAAATATGCACTATACATATTGTTATTTTGAAGATTGAAAAATTTATTAAAAATGCATTACTATTGGATCTTGTTAATTTAACATATATATATATTCTTTTATAAATTAATAATTTTACAATTATTTATTACTTTTTAATAAGAAGGCGCTCCTTATAATATTCTTTCATTATATATTCATGAGTCCCCTTCGCATTAAGACTTGACGCGGGCGTCAAAGCATTAGGGGAGATAAGAAAGTAATAGGGGAGATAAGGCTGCTCGTGAGACTTAGTCGGTGCTCTTAATTCAATGCAGTGAATTCGTGCTCTTAATTCAATGCAGTGAATTTATGCTCGCTAAATATTCATCGTTAATAATTTGCAAGTGAGTTGCTCTTTTATTAATAATTATATACATCAATTGTTTTAATTTATAAATAATTCATGAATTAAAATTGATATATATATATATACAAAAAGATTTTATTATTATTTCTTATTGTTTATAAGGAACCCTTTATAATTTTATATAAGTGTATATATTGAATATTCTTTGTAGTTTATAATTTATTACTGTAGGATTCAATTCTTTGTATTAATTAAAATTTATTACTGTAGGATTATTTCATATTTTCCTGGTAGATTGAATTGCATGAGTTTTATAATACTATATTGTACTCATGTTTTATGTAGAATAAATATGTTTATTATTTTGTTTTACTCATGTTTTATGTAGAATAAATACGTTTATTATTTTGACGTATTACTTTTAATTTTTTTATTAACAATTTTTATATATATTTTGTTAATGGTAATAGTGACACGTTGATTTCAATTTATATCGTGATTTAATTCTTATTTAATTTTTACATATGAGATCGCGTATAGTGCGGTCTCTCTTACTCGCATGGTCTGACCGATAGTGTGGTCTCTCTCTCTCCTTCATGTATTTCTTAATTAAGTCTTGCGTATAAATTTCGATTGTTTAAATCATTTGATTATATTTTATTGTATATTTGGGAGGGTTTAATGAGTATTTTTTAATATTATTGATTGGTTTATTAATTTTTTGTTATACTTGTAGTTTATTAATTATATCAATATGATATTTTGTAATGATGTTATAATTTTCATCTTTTAAATAATTTTACCATATGTTAATCATTATTACAATATATTTTTAAGGAATTTTTATTAATAAATGTATTTTTTATTTTTCATATAGTATATTCATTTGGAGATGGAAGTATTGGGACACCCGGTGGACAATGAGGCTATGTGTACAGGGTGACCTTATTATTCCATATGTAGTAAAGAGTTAAGTATGATTTTTATTTTTGGATTACTGGCTTAATAAATCAGAAGCTTAATTGTTTTAATTAATTGTTAACAATTTAATTAGTTTAATATGTTTGTTATATATACATATTATTTACGTTTTTCAGATATTTGCCAAACGTCATTCTATACAGAAGATATTCGAGGATGCATAACGTCTATAATCCGGCTGCATTCATCAACGTTACGCCCCTCTAATTACGGATAAGTTTGACTGATTTTGAAATATTTAAATATTATTTAGAATGTTGTTATTTTTACTATTTTTTGTTATTCTTTAAAATATATATATATTTATTACTTGACGTTTCCATATATTGATGATGGTTTATTATTCAGTTATTATGGTTTGTTTATTACCTTTTAAATTATATGTAAAGTTTTGCAATTAAATAATTAAAAGGAAAATGTCTATTGTTTGTCAGTAATTGATGGATGAAAATTTAAATATTATATAATTTAATATTATTATGTAGTGAATTTTGTTTGTATTTTGGAAAAAGATATTATAGTAGTTGTTAATAATAGATGTTCAATAGTATCTGTATATAAAGAAGTTTCTTGTAGTTAACTTAAAGGAGTTATTATTTATGATTGTTAACTTTCGATCGATTTTTGTATACTCGTTTATTTGTGTATTATATTTAACAAGTTTGTAATAAATTTCATTTACTTATTTATTATATGTTTTTCAGATACCAAGACTTTACTATTCTTGGAGTGATGGGCATATACATACATGGTTTTGCGAGAAGGAAAGTCATGACCATTCAATGAGGATGAGAAATCAAGATTCTACTTGGCTTGTTAATGAGTACTTGAATTATTGATATTTTTCAAGAGAAAATTTATAATAGTTATTATTAACCATTTAGTTTTATATTTTATTGACAGTGTTCCTTTTTAAATGTCCATTGTTGATAAGGTTGCTATTAATTATCATTATCGAGGTTTAAAATAAAGTATTTATATATTTTTCATAACGAGTATCCTTATGGATATTAGATTTTAATTTATTTTATTATTATTATTGAGCCATATGTTATATATGAGCAAAGGGTAGAGTGTTAGTTTAACAATTTAATTTTTAGAAATTTTATATTTGATGTACATGCATTTCATTGTGCACTGTTTTCGTTATTATTTATTTAAGTATTAATTAATTATATTATTTTCAGGCTTTGGCATATATGGCTATGGCAATTCACCCATGTTGAATTCATAAGAAGAATATAAAAGAACGCGCAAAAGGCTATAAGGACGGTTACTGAAGGGCATCTGCATACAGCTTCATACGGAGTAACGTTCCTGACATTACACTGCTGTATACGACAAGTATTGATAATTCGCTAAGAAGTTCCTCCGGCTATATACTATATCAATCAACGTATTATTCTATATTAATAAGACATAGCAGTTATATCATATTAATTTAATATTTATTATTTACAAAGCTTTCTGAATGATTTTGAAATAATCATGCGGGCTATTAGCTGTCTTATTAAGATTGCATAAATAATGATTGTATTGAAATTCTTTTACGATTGCTCTAAATGATTATAATGAGGAACTTATTAATTTTCTTTGATTGATATATATATATATATATACTTATGTAGCATATCTAACGGTTATGCATTGGTTTTAATAATATAAATCAATTGGTTTTCGAATAAGATTATAAATCTATCTTTAGCTATTTTTAATTTCATTATTAAAGTGTCTTGATATATGTATATATATTTATTATTCCACTTGTTCGTTGGTTAGGTAGAATTAGATAATAATATTCGTATGATAACTTATACTGGAATTTATCGCAAATATGTTAGGTATAAGTACGTGATTTGAAATAATTCATTGAAGGTTTCCTTTCGGAATTCCTGTTCCATTGATAATAATTCTTCATATAAGCACTGTCATATCTGGTCAGTACTGCCCATACATTACAGTTTACTTCTGGTTATAATTATATCTATTGGTATATTGTGAAGTATAATTAATTTGATAATTTCATTCTTATATATATATATACATATATGTATGTATTTATAGTCGGCGCTTGGTTAGTACTGACGGTCTACTAGCGTATCGATTATATAGGATAACTAAATAATATGAGTATATGACAATAAGTGAAGTATAGCGGTTATATATGAAGATTATACAGGGCAAAGATTTCCTATATTATTCCATAGTAATATTTGAAAATTTTTTTGTTGCGGGACGTAACACTACGCTCCTGATTTTGTCATAAATTATGTTTCGAGAATCTATTCTTTTATATCGCGAAAAATAAAACAAAAATGTAATAAAATGTACGTAAAATGTCATTATATTAAAATCTGGACGTTAATCAGTATGTGAATATGTATTATCAACGGTCCCGCCAATAACGAAAATTGGCGCCAAGAAAATTGCTTGCGTTTTTTCCGAAACGATTCTCATTATTTCATCGATTGAATATATTATATGTTGGTGTCTATTATTATTTGAGAAATCAGTTCATTGACGTTAATTATGTAGATAAAATCTAAAAATTTCATTGAAAATGTACTACGCTCCTGATTTTGTCATAAATTATGTTTCGAAAATCTATTCTCTTATATCGCGAAAAATAAAACAAAATTGTATTAAAATGAACGTAAAATGTCATTATATTACAATCTGGACGTTAATTAGTATGTGTATATGTATTATTAACGGTCCCGCCAATAACGAAAATTGGCGCCAAGAAAACTGCTTGCGTTTTTTCGGAAAGATTCTCACTATTTCATCGTTTTAACATATTATACGTTGGTGTCTATTATTATTTAACAAAATCAGCTCTAGGTCGTTAATTATGTAATTAAAAACTAAAAATTTCAGTGAAAAATGTACTACGCTCTTGATTTTGTCATAAATTATATTTCGAGAATCTATTCTCTTATATTGCGAAAAAATAAAACAAAAATAAAATGAAATGTACATAAAATGTCATTATGTAAAAATCTGGACGTTAATCAGTACGTGAATATGTATTATATGAACGGTCCCGCAAATAACAAAAATTGGCGCCAAGAAAACTGCTTGCGTTTTTTCGAAAATATTCTCACTATTTCATCGGTTTAACATATTATATATTGGTGTCTATTATTATTTAACATAATCAGCTCATTGACATTAATTATATATTTGAAAGATAACAATTTCTGTGAAAAATGTACTACGCTCCTGATTTTGTCATAAATTATGTTTCAAGAATCTTTTCTCTTATATGGCGAAAAATAAAACAAAAATATAATGAAATGTACGTAACAAATATAATGAAATGTACGTAAAATGTCTATATTAAAATCTGGACGTTAATCAGAATGTGAATATGTATTATATCAACGGTCCCGCCAATAACAAAAATTGGCGCCAAGAAAACTGCTTGCGTTTTTTCAGAAAGATTCTCATTATTTCATCGTTTTAACATATTATATGTTGGTGTCTATTATTATTTAACAAAATCAGCTCATGGACATTAATTATGTATTTAAAAGATAACAATTTCAGTGAAAAATGTAGTACGTTCCTGACTTCGTCGTAAATTATGTTTCGAGAATCTATTCTCTTATATCGTGAGAAATAAAACAAAAATCTAATGAAATGTATATAAAATGCCATTATGTAAAAATCTGGACGTTAATCAGTACGCGAATATGTATTATTTGAACGGTCCCGCAAATAACAAAAATTGGCGCCAAGAAAACTGCTTGCGTTTTTTCGGAAAGATTCTCACTATTTTATCGTTTCAACATATTATACGTTGGTGTCTATTATTATTTAACAAAATCAGCTCATGGCCGTTAATTATGTAATTAAAAACTAAAAATTTCAATGAAAAATGTATTACGCTCCTCTGATTTTGTCATAAATTATATTTCGAGAATCTATTCTCTTATATTGCGAAAAAATAAAACAAAAATAAAATGAAATGTATGTAAAATGTCATTATATTAAAATCTGGACGTTAATCAGTATGTGAATATGTATTATTTGAACGGTCCCGCAAATAACAAAAATTGGCGCCAAGAAAACTGCTTGCGTTTTTTCGGAAAGATTCTCACTATTTCATCGTTTCAACATATTATAGGTTGGTGTCTATTATTATGTAACAAAATCAGCTCATGGCCGTTAATTATGTAATTAAAAACTAAAAATTTCAATGAAAAATGTATTACGCTCCTCTGATTTTGTCATAAATTATATTTCGAGAATCTATTCTCTTATATTGCGAAAAATAAAACAAAAATAAAATGAAATGTACGTAAAATGTCATTATATTAAAATCTGGACGTTAATCAGTATGTGAATATGTATTATATCAACGGTCCCGCCAATAACAAAAATTGGCGCCAAGAAAACTGCTTGCGTTTTTTCGAAAATATTCTCACTATTTCATCGGTTTAACATATTATATGTTGGTGTCTATTATTATTTAACAAAATCAGCTCATGGTCGTTAATTATGTAATTAAAAACTAAAAATTTCAGTGAAAAATGTACTACGCTCCTGATTTTGTAATAAATTATATTTCGAGAATCTATTCTCTTATATTGCGAAAAATTAAACAAAAATCAAATGAAATGTATGTAAAATGTCATTATATTAAAATCTGGAAGTTAATCAGTATGTGAATATGTATTATATCAACGGTCCCGTCAATAACAAAAATTGGCGCCAAGAAAACTGCTTGCGTTTTTTCGAGAAGATTCTCACTATTTCATCGGTTTAACATATTATATGTTGGTGTCTATTATTATTTAACATAATCAGCTCATTGACATTAATTATATATTTGAAAGATAACAATTTCAGTGAAAAATGTACTACGCTCCTGATTTTGTCATAAATTATGTTTCAAGAATCTTTTCTTTTATATGGCGAAAAATAAAACAAAAATATAATGATATGTACGTCAAATGTAATTATATTAAAATCTGGACGTTAATCAGAATGTTAATATGTATTATATCAACGGTCCCGCCAATAACAAAAATTGGCGCCAATAAATCTGCTTGCGTTTTTTCGGAAAGATTCTCATTATTTCATCGTTTTAACATATTATATGTTGGTGTCTACTATTATTTAAGAAATCAGTTCATTGACGTTAATTATGTAGATAAAAACTAAAAATTTCAGTGAAAAATGTACTACGCTTCTGACTGTCATAAATTATGTTTCGTGAACCTCTTATCTTATATCGCGAGAAATAAACAAAAATATAATAAAATGTACGTAAAATGTCATTATATTAAAATCTGGACGTTAATCTGGACGTGAATATGTATTATATCAACGGTTCCGCCAATAACAAAATTGGCGCCTAGAAAATTGCTTGCTCTATTTAAGAGAAATTCGTACTATTTTGCAGATTATCTGAACATTAGTGTTTTATTATTTAAGAGAATCACTTTGTTGACATTAATTATGAATTTAAAATATGTTACTCTAGCAATTCCGGCGAGAAATGTTTTACACTGTTGATTCTGTTAAAAATTGTTTTATTAATTTTCTGTGTTACATTGAATATTAAATAATCGTCTTATTATAATGTACGTTAAATGTATTTATTATTTTATTTATTGACCGCTAATCTTTACCTTTCGGCTTAGGATAGACTTCCTACGTTAAATGTAATTTTTTTCTAAATTTAGACTTATAACGTGAATATGTACTAAGAATTCCGCCAATAACAATAATTTAGCGTCATGAAAATTTCTTGTACTATTTTGGAAAGATTCTTGCTCTTTCATTGTTTTAATGTATTTTATACATTCTGAATCGATATATTTAGTAATCGAAAAGCATTAAACATTAAATATGCAAAAATCTATACTTTTTGATGGTTCCGAAATTGTATAATATATTCTTAAATGGTGAAATCAAGGACCAATTCAAAAATGCAATTTATTTCAGTTAATATAATTATTTTCCATAATATAAATATCTGTTATTGTTAGAATAGTTGTGGCACTCACTGAGAAATTATTAATTCTTTTAAATTTCTTAAATTTTAAAGAAAATTAAGAATGGACCTGGAGAAAACCATTTTACATATTTTATGTAATATTTCACAAATTAATGAAGCATTTTTAAAAATTCGAACGGGAAACGATGTAATATATCGTCCCTTACCGTGTTTAATAAAAAACGATATGATTTAAAAAAGGTCCCTGCAATATCCTTTAGACATATATATATATATATATGTATGTTTGTATGTTAATTAAAATTTTAATTATAAGAAGTAGCATAATTATTTGATATTGATAATTTATTTTTCCAGGGAGGAAAGTCGTGGCTGCCGTGTTGGACCATCGGCGGTCCCGTTGACTTATCGCTGGATGAGACTCGATCGCTTGTCTCTTAACGAGTAAGTTTTATTCTTATAATGTTCTATGCAATAATTTTACTTTTAACAATTTTATTCGTTTAGATGTAGGATATATAAATATATAAGAGTGTAGATATTACTTTCTTTAAAAATTTCATAAATGTAGTTTGTTAGATTTTAATTATTTTATTTAATAATTATTTAATAATTCAAGAAGTATTGGTCATTTTCTTTTTAAAGAAGTAAGAAATTATTATTATTAGCTTCCTAAATATTCATGCTTATGTGGCATATGTATATATCCTTTTAACAATTTGTGATCTTATAGTTATTATGTTTATAATAAAAGGTTTTTATGATATCTGAGCGGAACATTATTTAGTTTACAGATTGGAATGCATTAGGCATCGGGCGTTTCTCAGAAACGATAAAGAAAATAGCGCGTCACATTTAGCTTTGAATGCTTATAAGAATATTTAATACATTGTGCGTATAAAATCGTATGCTTATTAAATTTTATACTGTAGGCTCGCTTGTTTATTATTAATTAATTTTGCTATCGATGTCTTTCTTATTATAATTTATTCGTATATTCTTATTATTAAATTATTACGCAGAATATATATATATATATATTTATATATATATATATATATATATATGTGTCCATAACCTTTGTGTTATAAAGTTCAATAAATGTAGTTGTTAAATTTTAAATTTTGTTATTGAATTTATTTAGTATTTATTTAATAGTCAAACATATATATATAAATATATAAATGTGTTACTGTCAAATTTTCCTAGTTAATAATATGGATATGTAATATATATATATATATTCTTTTATAAATTATAATTATATTATAATTTATTACGCTCGCAATAAGAAGGCGCTCCTCGTAATATTCATGCATGCTATTTTCTTGAGTCCCTTTTGTCTTAAGACTCGGGCGCGGAGGTTGAAGCATTAGGGGAGATAACGCGGCAATATGGGAGATAACGCGGCACGCTGGACTTAGTCTGTGCGCTCAGTTCAATGCAACAAGTCGTGCGTATAAAATTAGGTTTGTTAAATATTCATCATTTTATATGTTAAGTCTATAGTTCTATATATACTTATATGTATGTTCATTTTTTATTATTGAAGCCTTTTGAATTTTGATTTTCGATCTTTACATTCGATATATATATATATATATTTTTTTTATTATTACATCTCGTTGTTTATTACTTATTTTTATAGTGGTTTTTAATTTTTATATTTCTTATGTATATATACTAGATATTCCTTTAATTTGTAATTTGTTGCTTTATCATACTGGAAAATATATTAATATTTATGTATATAAAATCATATTTTTATTTATATTTCTTATATACTTTTATTATTTTGTCATTGATTATTATGGTTCTTTATTTAAATTTTTGATTTTATTATTAATTAATAGATTTGTTATTAATTAATTGATATTTTCTTTATTTATTTAGGTCACCCTTGTGATATTTAAAAGGATGCGGGCCAATGGATTATTCGCGAATGACTGGCAGGCTTGAATCATAGGAGGATTGAAGGAATTTTGAGGAAACTGTGCGGGTTATTTCGGAAGTTTATTTGGTAAGTTTATTGATTAAAAGTCCTATTTAATTTCGTAGTATATATGTACATATATTTGTATAGTATGTACCTTTATTATTATGGAATATATATATATTATTATTACTATTATTATTTTTTTTATTATTAATAATTAATATTATTATATTTTTATTTATAATTGTATGTTTTTACACTAGTAACAAGAGTAACAAGTCTGTCTGAGTTTGTCTCGCGATTTAATTCTCATTAACTCTTTCATACTGAATTATGTATAGTGCTGTCTCTCTTGCTCGCGCGGGCTAGCCGATAGCGCGGTCTCTCTCACTTTCGCGTACCACCTATTGAGATCTCATGTATAAATCTTGATTCGTTTAATCGTTCGATTATGTTCTGTTATATGCTTGAGGAGGTTTAATGACTATTGTTAGTATTATTATTTATTATTAATTGATTCATTAAAATGTGGTTTTCTTTTATGTAGGTTTTTAAGTATGTGTATGTATATATACATACTTGGAAAGACACAAGCCCATGGATTTTTCCTGGACGATGTGTATATGAAACGAGCTTTCTTCAAGTATTTAATAAAGCTGCTACGCAGGACGTCCGTAATTCTTTGTTTGAAATTCATTCGGTAGGTATATTTAAATATATATATATGTTTTATATTTATAATTAGGTATTGTAGTTTTAAATGTGGATTTACCTGTAGATTATTATTGAAGTATATTTCTGAGGACATTTCGCTAATAAATATATTTTATTTTCCTATATAGCACGTTCGTTGGGCGATGGGAATATCGAGACACCCGGTGGACAATTGGGCTATGTGTACAGGGTGACTTATTATTCCGTATGTAGTAAAGAGTTAAGCATGATTTTTTATTTTGTATTACTGGTTTTATAAAATCAGAAACTTAATAATTTAATTAATTTGATATATTTGTTTTCAAAAATTTATCATATGGATTTAGTGCGTTTCTTTTGTTATTTGATTTTATTATTTATGTACTTAAAGTATTAAGCTGTTTTTCTTTATAATGATTTTTTGTTTTATAAAAATGTTTTTGAATTGAGTTTTATAAGATTTTTATATATATTTTTTCATGTTGGATTAAATTTTATTTGATCGGATATTATTTGTTATTTTGTTTTCCAGCTTTCAAGACTTGGAATTTACTGATTATTTACGACAGGCTGCCTATGGAGGAAAGGTATTCAATTCATTATTAGAATTTGGGTAAGTATTTTAGGAATATTTATTTAATGACATTATAAATGTTTTCCTTCTTATATTTTTGTCTTATATAGTTATTATATTTTCAAAATATTATATTTCAGATATTTGCAAAACATCATTCCACGCAGAAGACACTCGAGGGTGTATATCATTCATGGCTTAGCTGTATTTTAATCGACAATATAGAACGTTTATTAGACTATTGTCGGAGCGGATCAAAATACTCACATGATCATCTGGCCATGACGTGTCAGCTTTATGCACCTCTAATTGCGGATAAGTTTTGGAATATTTTAATATTATTCAAATGTATTGAATTTGACAACTTCTGGTCATATGTTAAATAATGTTGAGTTTTTTACGTAGTGGAAATGGGTTTTGTTTAGTTATTATTACTCTTTTATTGCATTTTAATTATATAAAGTTTCGCAAATAAATTATCAAATTGAAAGTATATATTAGTTGATAATGATTAACGGGTAAGAAATTAGGTTTTGTATGATTTATTATGTAGTAAAATTTGTATTTGAATAATTGCATAGAGTATACATATGTGATGTTACGTCCCGCAACAAAAATTTTCAAATATTACTATAAGAAATCTTTACCCTATATAATCTTCATATATAACCGCTATACTTCACTTATTGTCATATACTCATATTATTTAGTTATCCTATATAATCGATACGCTAGTAGACCGTCAGTACTAACCGAGCGCCGACTATAAATACATACATATATATATATATATATATATATATAAGAATGAAATTATCAAATTAATTATACTTCACAATATACCAATAGATATAATTATAACCAGAAGTAAACTGTAATGTATGGGCAGTACTGACCAGATATGACAGTGCTTATATGAAGAATTATTATCAATGGAACAGGAATTCCGAAAGGAAACCTTCAATGAATTATTTCAAATCACGTACTTATACCTAACATATTTGCGATAAATTCCAGTATAAGTTATCATACAAATATTATTATCTAATTCTACCTAACCAACGAACAAGTGGAATAATAAATATATATACATATATCAAGACACTTTAATAATGAAATTAAAAATAGCTAAAGATAGATTTATAATCTTATTCGAAAACCAATTGATTTATATTATTAAAACCAATACATAACCGTTAGATATGCTACATAAGTTATATATATATATATATATATATATATATATATATAATCAAAGAAAATTAATAAGTTCCTCATTATAATCATTTAGAGCAATTGTAAAAGAATTTCAATACAATCATTATTTATGCAATCTTAATAAGACAGCTAATAGCCCGCATGATTATTTCAAAATCATTCAGAAAGCTTTGTAAATAATAAATATTAAATTAATATGATATAACTGCTATGTCTTATTAATATAGAATAATACGTTGATTGATATAGTATATAGCCGGAGGAACTTCTTAGCGAATTATCAATACTTGTCGTATACAGCAGTGTAATGTCAGGAACGTTACTCCGTATGAAGCTGTATGCAGATGCCCTTCAGTAACCGTCCTTATAGCCTTTTGCGCGTTCTTTTATATTCTTCTTACGAATTCAACATGGGTGAATTGCCATAGCCATATATGCCAAAGCCTGAAAATAATATAATTAATTAATACTTAAATAAATAATAACGAAGACAGTGCACAATGAAATGCATGTACATCAAATATAAAATTTCTAAAAATTAAATTGTTAAACTAACACTCTACCCTTTGCTCATATATAACATATGGCTCAATAATAATAATAAAATAAATTAAAATCTAATATCCATAAGGATACTCGTTATGAAAAATATATAAATACTTTATTTTAAACCTCGATAATGATAATTAATAGCAACCTTATCAACAATGAACATTTAAAAAGAAACACTGTCAATAAAATATAAAACTAAATGGTTAATAATAACTATTATAAATTTTCTCTTAAAAAATATCAATAATTCAAGTACTCATTAACAAGCCAAGTAGAATCTTGATTTCTCATCCTCATTGAATGGTCATGACTTTCCTTCTCGCAAAACCATGTATGTATATGCCCATCACTCCAAGAATAGTAAAGTCTTGGTATCTGAAAAACATATAATAAATAAGTAAATGAAATTTATTACAAACTTGTTAAATATAATACACAAATAAACGAGTATACAAAAATAAACTCCTTTAAGTTAACTACAAGAAACTTCTTTATATACAGATACTATTGAACATCTATTATTAACAACTACTATAATATCTTTTTCCAAAATACAAACAAAATTCACTACATAATAATATTAAATTATATAATATTTAAATTTTCATCCATCAATTACTGACAAACAATAGACATTTTCCTTTTAATTATTTAATTGCAAAACTTTACATATAATTTAAAAGGTAATAAACAAACCATAATAACTGAATAATAAACCATCATCAATATATGGAAACGTCAAGTAATAAATATATATATATATTTTAAAGAATAACAAAAAATAGTAAAAATAACAACATTCTAAATAATATTTAAATATTTCAAAATCAGTCAAACTTATCCGTAATTAGAGGGGCGTAACGTTGATGAATGCAGCTGGGTTATAGACGTTATGCATCCTCGAATATCTTCTGTATAGAATGACGTTTGGCAAATATCTGAAAAACGTAAATAATATGTGTATATAACAAACATATTAAACTAATTAAATTGTTAACAATTAATTAAAACAATTAAGCTTCTGATTTATTAAGCCAGTAATCCAGAAATAAAAATCATACTTAACTCTTTACTACATATGGAATAATAAGGTCACCCTGTACACATAGCCTCATTG
Source organism: Camponotus pennsylvanicus (assembly GCA_023638675.1). Classification (NCBI taxonomy): domain Eukaryota; kingdom Metazoa; phylum Arthropoda; class Insecta; order Hymenoptera; family Formicidae; genus Camponotus; species Camponotus pennsylvanicus. Next base: position 14,669 of record JALHBL010001525.1, read on the forward strand.
TCCACCGGGTGTCCCAATACTTCCATCTCCAAATGAATATACTATATGAAAAATAAAAAATACATTTATTAATAAAAATTCCTTAAAAATATATTGTAATAATGATTAACATATGGTAAAATTATTTAAAAGATGAAAATTATAACATCATTACAAAATATCATATTGATATAATTAATAAACTACAAGTATAACAAAAAATTAATAAACCAATCAATAATATTAAAAATACTCATTAAACCCTCCCAAATATACAATAAAATATAATCAAATGATTTAAACAATCGAAATTTATACGCAAGACTTAATTAAGAAATACATGAAGGAGAGAGAGAGACCACACTATCGGTCAGACCATGCGAGTAAGAGAGACCGCACTATACGCGATCTCATATGTAAAAATTAAATAAGAATTAAATCACGATATAAATTGAAATCAACGTGTCACTATTACCATTAACAAAATATATATAAAAATTGTTAATAAAAAATTTAAAAGTAATACATCAAAATAATAAACGTATTTATTCTACATAAAACATGAGTACAATATAGTATTATAAAACTCATGCAATTCAATCTACCAGGAAAATATGATTTAATTAATAAATTGAATCCTACAGTAATAAATTATAAACTACAAAGAATATTCAATATATACACTTATATAAAATTAAAAGGTTCCTTATAAACAATAAGAAATAATAATAAAATTTTTGTGTATATATATATATATCAATTTTAATTCATGAATTATTTAAACCTCATAAAGGGTCACAAGATTTATAAATTAAAACAATTGATGTATATAATTATTAATAAAAGAGCAACTCACTTGCAAATTATTAACGATGAATATTTAGCGAGCATAAATTCACTGCATTGAATTAAGAGCACGAATTCACTGCATTGAATTAAGAGCACCGACTAAGTCTCACGAGCAGCCTTATCTCCCCTATTAGTTTCTTATCTCCCCTAATGCTTTGACGCCCGCGTCAAGTCTTAATGCGAAGGGGACTCGTGAATATATAATGAAAGAATATTATAAGGAGCGCCTTCTTATTAAAAGGTAATAAATAATTGTAAAATTATTAATTTATAAAAGAATATATATATATGTTAAATTAACAAGATCCAATAGTAATGCATTTTTAATAAATTTTTCAATCTTCAAAATAACACATGTATAGTGCATATTTAATTAATTAATTAATTAATAATTTTAAACAAATGAAATAAAAAGGTTAAGAATTTTAACTATAATTATTAACTGCTAATATGTATAAGCATATATATATATATATATTCTATATAATTAACAATTAAAAAATATATGAATAAATTATAATGCGAATTATTGAATCAATTTATGAAGCATTATAAATTCTCTTACTAAAAGATAAGCGACCCTCCGGGTTATCCGGGTAGCTGCATATGACTCATTCAGCGATAAGGCCTGGCGCGACCGCCCGGCACGGTGAACACCTGCATCCGGTGATCTCACCACATCCTTTGTTCCAAGAGCTGAATAATAAAAAAGAATAATTAACACATTTTATAATGTAATGCAACACAATTATTATTAACAATTATTTAGTCCATGCGTCTATACATACACACACACACACACATATATATATATATTGTATAATAATTATATAACAAATTGTAATTATAATGGGTTATAACACCAGAATTTAATTATAACAACTAGAATTTATTTATAACATTGTTAACTAAAAATGTATAATTAATTTAAAGTAAGTTAAAAACTAATTCTAAACGGAACATATTAGAACAACCGCTCATGCTTCTATTGAAAGAGATTGAAATTCTACATTGAAAAATGTATGCATGCAGTTTGTTAAAAATTCTGGTGACTAAAAAACCTATTGTAAAAACCTTACCTTTATAAAATGAGTCAATCTGTTCGACGCACGGACAATACTGACAGCTCCGCCGTCCCCACTATCCCCACGCAAGAGCCCGCCTACTACGTCATAGCGCGCTCGAAGAAGAAGGAGAGCTATAGCGGCAGCAACGGTCGAGCCGCCTACGCCGCATTCTCCTACCACGGCGGAGAGCTGGTACAGAGTAGGGATCAGAGGGTACCTCAGGGAGCGGAGCTCAGTCTTCCTCGCATTTGATCCAACGCTCTCGAGTCATCATCACCTTGCAACGATCACGAGTATTCACTTAGAAAAAAGAACTTAGTCTCAGCGCGATTTTTCGAGCTAAGAACTTAGTCTGTAGAGAGCAAGTGTATATTATAACATACTTTCAAATAAAGTGTTTTAAACAAAATCCACCCGGGTCTTCTGCCAGTCATTTGTCACCGGTACCTCCGACTCTTCAACAGGACATCGCCGAGGCAGACTGTCATTCACGGAGAGTCATCACATCTTCTGTCAGCAGTACTTTTGGGTAAGTACTCATTTTTATTATCTCATATTTTCCATTTTTTATTTCATCTCTCGTGATCTACAATTAACAGTGAAAATAATTATTATCATATTCATTGAGGAATTATAACTAAGTCAATACCTTATCCCTATACACCTCCAACGTCTTACCGGTTGAATTACACGGGTTAATAATTGCATTCAAATATTAAACGTTCAGTCCGTCTTTGATTATATTTATAAGAACGAATTGTCGTCTCAGACATTGTCAATCGATGTGCATTGGGTAGCCTACCTACCCCTCTGCCGTTTCTATGAAGAGATTCTTTTAGAGAAATCTCTTTATGGACTCTGTGCCGTTGTGACGTGACGTCTTGCACATCGACACTTGTCGTGAGGCATGGGACGCGTTCTTCAAAGACTGACGGACACATAGTAAAATAGCTCTGGTTTAATATTAAATATTGAAGGAAATATTATTTAGAAATATAATTAAACCAGCAGCCAATATATTTATTTTGTATTCAACCTCCCTATCCATTCCAAAGGCCATGTCATTGCTTGAATATTTATGAACAATTAATAAATCCTCTCTTATGATCAGTTAAATTATTATTACCGGATCTATTCTGTCTCTATTATTAAATTCGCTACGTATCACGACACTTACGCGCCACGTTCCTTTTGACAGGTGCCCCCAAAATTCCGAACAATACTTAATCGTAAGTAAAATCACACGTCGCTCTTGTTTCAAAACAACAAAATAAAGTTTCAAAAAAATAAATAAAGAACAATTTTTCCATTTTCTTTTCGGTAGATGGTAAGCGCAGCTCGCGTTGACTCTATTCTCCGCCGCGAAATCCCTTTTCATCGTGCAAGTATAAGGCGTCGTGAATATTTCAGACAAAGATTATTAAGAGATAGGCGCACTATCCCTTATAGATTATTCTTGGATAGAGATAGTATACCTAACGAAATTACTCAAGCGGTTAATAACCACGAAGACGTACCCCATGAACTATTATTCGCCCCCTTGCCCCCCGAAGTAAACCCTGAAGGAAGCAGACCACTCCCAGAAATTCGGGCTAGGGAAAACCCAGAGGAGGAAGAAGAAAAGTCGGATACTTGCTCCGTGAGCTCCACCGCCACTACCATTGTTATTAACTTGGACAACAAAACAACGGGCACCCCCCCGCGCCCCCCCCGCGCGGGGGCCCCCCCCGGGGGGGAAGGGGGAGAACAAACCCCACCCACCCCTCCGGGCCGGGGGGGCCCCCCCCCGCCGGGGGGGCGGGGGGCCCGCCCCCCGGGGGGGGGGGGGGGGATCATTTCCAGGGTATTCGCCACCGAGTTACTCCCCTGTCCCGTTTGGAAGAATAGACGATTCAGTAGACTACGAAGTCAATCAATTTCTCGATTACTTGAATAGTGAAGAGTTTCTCAATTCTATCGTCGAATCATAAAATTGTATAACCTTTGAATATCTCGATACACATATAGATACAAATATATCCAATATACATAATATATATATATATATATATATATATATATATTACGTCCGCGGAGCGATATATCTCGAACGCGCGCGAGCTAAAGATCGGCCGTCGCGGATCGCGTAAATGACAACACACTTTTAAAAGTAACGAGGAACTTTAATAACACAGAACACGAACAACAGATTAACAACGTATTAACAACACAAATATCGCTCGTAGCGAGAACGCGTCCGTATAGCTTGACAGCTATTTTCCGACTCAAATGACAGCTGCTCCGTCAACAACCTCTTGACAACGAGATCTTCTTCCTTTTCAAGACAGACCCGACCGCGGCTCGAACCAGGGACGGAACACGGACAGACGTAACACGGACGGACGTAACACTTGCCCCCTTCTTTGAAAGATTGTCGTCCCGACAATCACGAATGGCAGGCTCTTCTAGGAATCCGGTCGAATTAAAGTTCCCGATGTGCCTTCATGTTCTCCCTGAACTGCTGTTCAGGTTACCGAACTGCACATTCTCTCTTGGGCTCAAACGACATAAATGATTCCAGGAATTTCATAATTCCACGTCTTCAGGCAAGAGAGGGGTGACTTCCCGTGGACCCTTCGTTCTCCAAAGAGAACTTCTCAAGCCTCTGCCTCGGCATTTGCCCTCCGTCCCGCGGGAAAACCACGGCTCAAAAACCGCGGGCGAGGCAGTCTTCGTCCTCAAATGTTCAAATAATCCATTTTCCTTTTCGTCTTCCTCTGTCCTCCCTTTTTTCTCTTATCTTCTCGTTGTCAAATGCAACTTTCCTGAAAAATATTTACAGCTAAACTCTGAACAAAACATTTCAATAATCTCTCTCACTTAAAAAAAAAAAGGTGGGCTCCGAATTATTCTCTTAATTCAATCCTTGTCGCTCGTGAAAAGGGGCCAACCTATCAGAATGAACTACCTTACATTTATGCCTATTCGATTTCCTAATCCCATAAACAACATCACTAAGCTTTTTAACAATCTTATAGGGTCCCTCCCAACTACTCTGCAACTTGGGAGATTTTCCTCTTATTCTTCGAGGATTGTAAAACCAAACTTTCTGGGAAATATTAAAATCGATCTTCCTAACCCTTTGATCATAACGAATTTTGGAACGAAGGGACTGAAGATTTAAACGCTGCCTAGCACTATTGTGAACATTATTTAATTTCCTCCTCAATTTTTGCACATAACCTTCAGAAGAATCATCTTCTTCTCCCCTCTCCGGAGGATTTCCACGCAATAAATCCAGTGGCAATCTCAGATCTCGTGCGAAATATAATTCCGCAGGAGAGGCTCCGGTAGCCTCGTGTTTCGAAGAACGATAAGCCAACAAATACATGGGAATCCAATTATCCCAATCCTTCTGGTCTTCCGAAATAAATTTAGCTAAGTAATTTAGAACTGTCTGATGATGACGCTCAACCTGACCATCTGATTGAGGATGTAGGGGAGTTGTTCTAGTCTTACGAATTCCTAAAAGACGTGTTATCCCCTGAAAAATTTTCGATTCAAAATTCTTTCCCTGGTCTGTGTGAATCTCTAAAGGGACTCCATGACGAGAGATAACTTGCTTCACAAATACGTCCGCTACCGTATTTGCTTTGATGTTTTTCAACGGAAAAGCCTCAACCCATTTGGTGAAACAATCAATAACCACTAATAAATATCGATTCCCAGCTGTGGAAGTCGGAAGAGGACCAAGTATATCCATCTGAACTCTATCAAACGGGGAACCTGAGTTATAAACTTGTAAAGGAGATTTCCCCTTTCCTGGGGGACCTTTCTTCGCTACACAAATCCTGCAGGAACGACACCAATCCTCCACATCCTGCTTGCATGTAGCCCAGTAAAAACGTTTTCGAATCCTCTCCAACGTTTTGTTGACTCCAAAATGGCCACCAGACGCGGAATCATGGGCTTCTTCCATTATCTGACTAACAAAATCCTTGGGAACAATCATCTGAAAAACTTTAGACTTCAAATTGGGAGATTCCCATTTCTTAAATAAGACCCCCTCTTTTAAAATTAATGCATCCCAGTACGTCCAATAAACCTTCGCAGAAACATCTTGTTTAACCTCTTGCCAACAGGGACGTCTTCCTAACTCCTTCCCTCGTAAAAACATTGAAATAATCGAGTCCTCTTCTTGCCGATTGCGCCATTCCTCAAAATCGTTTTCCCCCAGAATTATCCGAGCAACAGAATTTTCCTTAAATTCTACCTTAGCACAATAAGCACAACCAACTTCGAAACAAGGGCGCCTCGATAACCCATCAGCATTCTGATGTAGATGACCTTTTCGATGGACAATTTCAAATTCATACTGTTGTAATCTCTCCAACCATCGGGCCAATTGTCCCTCCAAATCCTTGAAAGACATTAACCATTTGAGAGAAATATGATCCGTCCGAATATTAAATTTCCGCCCATACAAATAATGGTGGAAAGATTTTAATGAAGCCACAATAGCTAATAACTCCCGACGCGTGACACAATAATTCCTTTCTGTTTTGCTCAAGACTCGACTGAAGTAAGCGATAACCTTTTCTGTGCCATTCTGGATCTGTGACAAAACCGCTCCAACACCGTGATTCGAAGCATCCGTGTCCAAAATGAATTGTCCCTGCTCCACAGGAAAGGATAAAATAGGCGAAGAAATTAATTTTTGTTTTAATTCCTGGAATGCCTTTTGACAGGAAGAAGACCATTCAAATTTTACCTGATGCTCCGTAAGCGTAAACAAAGGTTTGGCTATCAAGGAGAAACCTTTAATAAATTTCCTGTAATAGGAACAAAATCCCAAGAAACTTCGAAGCTGCTTTCTATTCTGGGGAACAGGCCAATTTTCCACGGCAGAGATCTTCTCAGGATCTGTAGAGATGCCTTGTTCGGAGACAACATGTCCCAGATATTTCACTGACCTTCCAAAGAGGGAACATTTTTGGGGATTAATTTTTAAACCTGCTGTACGCAAACGAAGAAAAACCTCCCTAAGGTTGACCATCATTTCTTCAAACGTTTTGCTGAAAACAATGACATCGTCAAGATAAACCAAGCAAATTTTTGATAAAACATCTCGCAGAACCCTTTCCATCAAACGCTCAAAAGTTGCTGGGGCATTACAAAGGCCAAACGGCATGACTCTAAACTGCCACAATCCATTACCTATAGAAAATGCCGTCTTCTCCTTATCTTCGGAGTTAACCTTTACCTGCCAATATCCGCTTTTTAAATCCAGAGTGGAGAACCATGAATTCCCTGAAAGCTGATCCAAAATATCTTCGATTCGGGGCAAAGGGTAAGAATCTTTAACTGTAACTGCATTCAGTTTCCTATAATCTACGCAGAACCTAAGTGAACCATCCTTCTTCTTTACCAAAACTACGGGGGATACCCATGGACTTCGAGATTCCTCAATCACTCCCTGTAATTTCATTTCCTCAATAATGTGTTCCACCTCTTTCCTAAGATGGAGTGGAATCCTCCGGGGAGCCTGCTTAATAGGTTTGGAATCCTTTACATTAATAGAATGCCTCAGGACCTCACAATTACCTGCAATTAAACTTTCTGAAAATACATCCCGAAATTCCATTAAGAAATCAACAAAAATATTTTTCTCAGAAGAAGTTAGATTTTTAGAATTTTCTTCGAAAAACGACTGCAAGAAAAAAGGCATTTCCTCCCTCATAATTCGTGAACAAGAAAACTCATTGTCACTCTCTACCCCAGAACTTCCAAATTCTGATTCAAAGATCTTTTCTAACTTTATCTTTTCGAGAAAATCGGCTCCTAATATACAGTCATCCGAAATGTTCGCGACCAACATCGGAATACTCAAAGAATACTTCCCTAACCTTATCCCGACAATAACTTTATATTTGACCGGAATTGTCTCTCCAGTCGGATATTTAAGAAAACAATTTTTCATTACATAACGCCGTTTCGACCCTCTAATTAATTTTTCATTAACAACCGAAACATCGGAGCCCGTATCAATTTTAAACAAACAGACTTTACTATCAATATTTCCTTTATAACTAAAAGAATTTTTCTTAATTCTATTAATTCTAAAACAGTGATTAAATATTTTCGGGACATCAACCGTATCAGTCGAACCTGCCCCGAAAAGCTCGACTAACCCTTGTTTTCCGTCAAAGACGGACATTCTGACCGGAAGTGCCCCTCGGCGCCGCATTGCCAACATTCTTTCCTAGAATTTAATTTACTCCTTTGAAATTTATTATTCTTATAGTTCCTATTATTTCCAAATTTCCTTTTATCGCTTTCTCTTTCATTTGTCTTTTCCTCTCCATTCTTTTGTTTATTGAATTGATCGAATTTATTAAATTTATGATATTTATTTTTGTTATCATTTTGATTGAATTTGGTTTTCGGAAAACTGTTTTCTTGGATGACCTTTACAGCCATCGCCCTTTCTACCGCGATCTTTAAGGAAGTGACGTTTTCCAATTGTAATGTCCTTCTAAGAAATCCGTCTGATAACGCGGCTATAAATTGCGCGCAAGCAATTTTATCCCTTACCTCGTGGGAACATTCGGGGTAAGCTAAACGCGAAAGTCTCTCCAAGTCCGCGCCCAGAGTGACCAAATCTTCCGAAATTCTCTGTTTTCTATTAGTAAATTGAGAATAATAAGTCTGGGCCAAATGCCCCTCCCCAAACCGTAATTCCAATTTCGATTTTAAATTCTCGAATTTTAAACTCTCGATTTCAAATATCCCGTCTAAAACTGAGCGCGCTTTTCCCCTCAAACAAGCCGCAAGAGCTACCGTTTTATGGGAATTGTTCCATCCGTTAGCCCGCGCTATCAGCTCGAATTGAGTCAAAAATTCGCGCAAGGGAGCACCTCCGTCGTAATTGTCGGGTTTAAGTTTAAAACCGAGTTCGGATGAATTCGAATCTGTATTTCGCGCTCTATTATCGGGGGGACTTAGCTGTGTGTTTGAAAGCCGAAGTCTCTCCTCCATGGCGCGGAGCATCTCGTCTCGCTGGCGAAGCCGGGCCTCAAATTCGTCCCGCTCAAGCAGCCGCTCTCCGCGCAATTGCTGCAACTCTCGCATCGCCGCCTGAAGCGTGGCCGACTCCGTCGTCAGACCTGGAGCCGCGGCCGGAAACGGAGTCGCCGCCCGAACCCTCTTCCTGGTCGAGGGGCCCGCCGCCAGATCTTGCAGTTCCGTCGCCATTTCCCCCACAAAATAAATCCTTGCCACAACACAGAGCGTCAACAAAAAAATCACAGTCCGTTTTATCCCGGACGAGCCCCCAAAATGTTACGTCCGCGGAGCGATATATCTCGAACGCGCGCGAGCTAAAGATCGGCCGTCGCGGATCGCGTAAATGACAACACACTTTTAAAAGTAACGAGGAACTTTAATAACACAGAACACGAACAACAGATTAACAACGTATTAACAACACAAATATCGCTCGTAGCGAGAACGCGTCCGTATAGCTTGACAGCTATTTTCCGACTCCAAATGACAGCTGCTCCGTCAACAACCTCTTGACAACGAGATCTTCTTCCTTTTCAAGACAGACCCGACCGCGGCTCGAACCAGGGACGGAACACGGACAGACGTAACACGGACGGACGTAACAATATTATTATTGCTGGTTTTCAGAGCGCCCGGAACATTCTCAGGATGATCCCGAATACATCGCGCGAATGTCCTCAGGACCTTGTAATAGGGGAGGCGGTGCACTTGGACACATTTCAATTGGACACGTTGCAATTGGACACGTTTCAAATAGACACGATATTTTGCGCACGGTTCAATTGGACACGTTGCAAATAGACACGATATTTTGCGCACGGTTCAATTGGACACCTTGGACACAAAAAGTTGCGCACCGTTTACTTGCACACCGTTCACTAGGACACCGTTCACTTTCGCACCGTTCACTTGCGCACCGTACACTTAGACACCGTTCACTTGCGCACCGTTCACTTGCACACTGTTCATTTGGACACAGAAAGTTGCGCACCGTTCACTTGCACACCGTCCACTTGCGCACCGTTTATTTGCACACCGTTCACTTAGACACCGTTTACTTGCGCACCGTTCACTTGGACACCGTTTCTTTGCGCACTGTTCATTTGGACACAGAAAGTTGCGCACCGTTCATTTGCACACCGTTCACTTGCGCACCGTTCATTTGCACACCGTTCACTTGCGCACCGTTTATTTGCACACCGTTCAGTTAGACACCGTTTACTTGCGCACCGTTCACGAAAAAACGTATATACCATTTTATAGGATACATGAAATATACGTACCGTTTGTTTAGATATATAACAGATGGAAAGAAATAAAGAATAATTTGTGAAAAATATAATTACAGAGTATTTTTATTAAACTTTATACCGGTAAATAAACGTAAAGTGTGAAATTGTGAAAAAAGGTGTCACATTTAGAAATTATTACATCTGTCAGAGCGACGTAAGACGCATAGAATATACATACCGTTCATTATGATATGTGAAAAATGGAGAGAAATAAAGATTAATTTGTAAAATATTTAATCACAGTGTTTTTACTTAGTTTTATATCGGATAATGTACGTAAAGTGTGAAGTCGTAAAGAGAGATGACATACTTAGAGGTTATAATATCTGTCAATGTAAAATATAAAAAAATTTTGGGGAAAAAAACAATAGTTTTTTTTTGGTAGAAAATTTTTTTTTTCCTGATTTTTTTTTTAATTTTTTTTTTTGTGTGTTTTGTAATTTTTTTTAAATTTTTTTTTTAAAATAATTTTTTTTTTTTTTTTTTTTTTTTTTTTTTTTTTTTTTTGTTTTTTATTTTTTTTTTTTTTTTTTTTTTGTTACGTCCCCAGTTCCTCAGGACTGGCCTGGAAGTCTTACTTTCCCAGTTGGACGCAATTAATCTCTCAATTTGTTTTAGGGCAACCTGCTTGGCCGGCTATACCCTGGGACGCCGAGAGATTGAAGGTCTATTGTGCTTGGCAGAGAGGATTCTTGGTGGAGAATAAATAAACATTCATATTTTGGTTTTGTTTCTAAATATATTTTTCTTTAACGAGATACAATTTGAATATCCTTTTTTACTCTTCCCTTGGGTAACCATACGATGCGGGTAGGAAGTGAGAGTATTCGATTCTAATGGTTGAGAAGGGTCTCTCAGGGGTAGCTATGGAAATGTCCAAGGGCTCAAAGGGGTTTAGATCCTCGTATACCACGGGGGAATAGCTAGGAGGGCTAGTCAGGCCGTCTTCTTCAGGACGGTAGTTGTATATGGGGGCTATGTCGGGGTGATGGAATATCTCTGGGATGGAAGCAGTCTCCAGATTCTGGTTCCAATCCACGGAAGGCCCAGGAACAGGTGCCTGGTTGGAATGTATTGAGATGGTTGAATTTTGGCTCCAGTCCTCGATAGTTCCCTCCACTAAGTCGGGGGTAGAATATTGATTACATGGGACTGGGATAATATTATGGCTTTCCTCCTCGATGGTGATGATGGGGATAGGTGAATGAGGTTCTAGGTTGATGACCTCCGGAATGGGTGCGATGGTTTCATTTTCCAGATTTATGATAGGGAAGAATGTACGTCGCGGTTGCCTTTCTCTTCTTGTACGGCGTAGAGTATTTCGACGGTTATTACAATTACCTTGTCTTACTCGAACCATCTATTGTTTAATTTATTAGTTATAAGTCTGTCCATTTAATATTCGAGTCTGGGGTGATTTAAAGTTACTTACGATTGCAGAGTAGAACTTAATAATACCCAACACCTGTTATAAAAAAAAAGAAAGAAAAGAAATAATTCCGTAAAAATATTCAATCGTAATCGTTATCCCAAGCATAGATGTTCCCAAAGTTGACAGTATAGACCGACAGAAATAGAAAGGTTAGTATTTAAAATTTTTATTGTTGGTAACGTTGATTCCCGAAAATTACCGACCGTCGGTAATGTAGATTTCTGTTTTACCGACCGATGGTAAGGTGGATTTCTGTTTTACCGACCGATGGTAAAGTGGATTTCTGTTTTACCGACCGATGGTAAGGTGGATTTCTGTTTTACCGACCGATGGTAAGGTGGATTTCTGTTTTACCGACCGATGGTAAGGTGGATTTCTGTTTTACCGACCGATGGTAAGGTGGATTTCTGTTTTACCGACCGATGGTAAGGTGGATTTCTGTTTTACCGACCGATGGTAAGGTGGATTTCTGTTTTACCGACCGATGGTAAGGTGGATTTCTGTTTTACCGACCGATGGTAAGGTGGATTTCTGTTTTACCGACCGATGGTAAGGTGGATTTCTGTTGTACCGACCGATGGTAAGGTGGATTTCTGTTTTACCGACCGATGGTAAGTTATCTACTGTCAGTATGTTCTGTTTTACCGACCGATGGTAAAGTGGTTTTCTATTTTACCGACCGATGGTTAGAGGCACTTTCTGTTTTACCGACCGATGGTAAGTTATCTACTGTCGGTATGTTATCGACTGATGGTAAGCTTTAGTTGAAGATTATTGGAAAATTACCAACTGATGGTAAATTGGGAATTTAAAATGTTAGTATGTTATCTCGGTTTCAAATGATTTCTTATTTAATTTCAGATCTGAAAATCGAAAGGGGATTCGAGGAAAAATTAGGAGTTTGGATACGCTGACAAAGTATCCACCTATCATACGGCTGGCTTAGTATTAACCTCGTAATATAAGGTCATAATAAATGAAATGTATTTAATTAATAATTAAAATTATCAAAAGCTAAGCCAGTGTATTGTTGTTAAGTCCTGGGATGTATCTCATATTTTGAAATCAAAGCTGAATTCAATCCAAGATCAAAGGGTCAACTTCTATCATCGGGATAAATCCCTCAAGATAATTGCCTATTAATCGAAAATTGTATTCTTGCTTTACTCAAACGTCGATTGACAGGAGGCCGCTTATTTTTTTATTGCCTCACCGGCTCTAGGTTTGAGAAATAACCTCTATCATTGGGATAAATCCCTCAAGATAATTATTTTTCCACCGAGTCAGACTTGGGTTCGACCTGCCGCAGCAGTTTCGCACTCGCTCACTGTCTATCGCGTCTTCTTATCAAAAAGATAGTCCCAGATAAATCTTCCAATTTGAAATAATATTTACTAAGTAGAATGACTGGGTTAAGGAATACGGGTAATCAAAGGTAAGGTTCCCGAATTGTCGCGCACTGTTTCACTGAATTTAAGTGTTAGCAGAAATTGAAGATTAGATTAATGACAAGTGGCCGGATATTTACCAGTATCTGAAAGGTCCTAGTGTGTGAAGGCTGCTTCCCTTCACTAGGCTGACAATTGATGTTGCTTCCTTCTATCGACAACCGTCTACCTCGGTGACGGCTCTGGATGAAGGCGGAGATCCGTAAATTAGATTGAGAATATGACGTTCAGAATTCACTGATTTTATTGTATACTGGTACAATACAAGATATATGTTGCAAGTTATTATACTTGAAGAACGTTGGGCCAAATGCCAAGTTATCACTATGAAGATCGTTGGGCCAAATGCCAGAGGTAGTTGAATGTTGAAGAACGTTGGGCCAAATGCGAGGAGGACCGCTCTGCACGGGTTTATATAGTCGTTAGTCCCAGTTTTGCACACGGTCCCAATAGTAGGAGATGCGCTTCTCCGTGGAGGGAGTCGAGCAGTGATTGGTTCCCTTCTCTGCTCCTGGCTGCGCGCGCCTCGAAAGATGCGTGCGCCTCGAGGGATGTGCCGCGTTGTCAATAGGTGATTGGTTCTCTCTGACGTGACGGTTGCGCGTCGTATTGTGGTTGGCTCTCGCTGACGTGACGGATGCGCGCGCATCGGAGGATGCGCGCGCCTCGGCGTGGGCGGCGCGGTTGCTCATTGGCTCCCTTCTCTGGGCTGGTTGCGCGCGTCGCTGGCGCGAGCGTGGGGAAGTTGCGCGCGCCGCTGGGCGTTGCCGCAAAAATTGGGCGTAGTTTAGCTTGCGGATGGTGGGACTCTTCAGAATTGGAGTGGGGACGACGGAGCGGTCAGTATAGAATCGGCTATACTGGTTACATTGCATTTTGACATATAAGTTTTATAATAATTATTAGACCATCAGAATTTCTTTGCGGTTTACATGCATATATTTTCTAATGTAGAATTTTAAGCTCTAGCTGTAGAAATGTCAACGGAGTTTCTAGCACGCTCCGTTCAAAAGTTCATTTTTCTCTTTATGTATTATTATGGGAAATGCTTTTAAATATTGTTAATAAATTCTGATATCATAATTATTATAATTACAATTATTTTAACATATAAGTATTTATGATTACGTTGTGGAATATAGATATATATAAAGACTATAAATTATTTCAATAAGTTGTGCAACAATTCTTATTCTTTGGATTTAATTTTAATATTTATAACCGTTAGGTTTTTTGCATTAGCAAATTAATAAAAATTATTGCATATTCTTAATACGAATAATTAACAATAAGTTAATATTTATTTTGCAATGTTGCGCAGTTCTCTTAAACGAATTTTCTTATGGATTAATAAATTATTGCATACGCTTAATATTAACATTTAACAATAAATTCATTCGTTACTTAATAATAATTAATTATTACATCATGTTGCGTAATGTGATGCAATAATACTCGAGCGGAATATTCCAGTCTCGACTTGGAATGTGATGACTCATAATGTCGCGTACGGAAAATTATAATTTAAAATTTCATTTATAAAATTAGTAATATTGGAGTTTTAATAATTACATATACGTGTGTCGGTCTGACTTTTTATGCTCTTTAAGGGAAATTTGTTATAATATTTTTATTTATAATATTTTTCGAGTTATTCTGGAGTCAATGTTTTTTAATATAGTCTAGACCCTAAAATTATTAGATATACGTGTAGCTGGTGCTGAGACGCGTCCAAAAATATATATATATGTGTGTATAAGTCTTTTGGTTTTTGATTTATAAAATTTTCTGTAACAGGATTATAGATTGATGAAAGAGGTATTCTCTTATAAGTCGGTAAAGTTAGTACCATTGTTACCTCAGAGATGGCGTTGCTGTCTGTCGGTAAGAAAGATTCATTGTCGGTAAGGTCGGTAAGGTAGGAAATGACTTTATCCTCAGTCGGTAACGTCGGTAACTATGTTATCATGTGTCGGTAATTTTTCTGTCGGTAACTTTACCTACTGTCGGTAAAGTAGGAATTTATTTTATCGACTGTCGGTAATTTTCCTTTCGGTAACTTTACCTACTGTCGGTAAGGTAGGAATTTATTTGATCGACTGTCGGTAATTTTCCTGTCGGTAACTTTACCTACTGTCGGTAAGGTGGGAATTTATTTGATCGACTGTCGGTAATTTTTCTGTCGGTAACTTTACCTACTGCCGGTAAAGTAGGAATTTATTTTATCGACCGTCGGTAACTTTTGTGTGGGTAACTTTACCTATTGTCGGTAAAGTGGAAAACTATTGTTGGTATTTTTTATACGGATAATAAATACTTAAAATTATTTCTATCATTCTTAAGTGAGGTTATGTTATGTATAGCTAGCTTCTTAATAAAGAAAGATTATTTTTGGAGATATTGACAATAGTATGTCGCGCGGCGGAATAATATTGACGTACTATGAATATTGGCGGTAATACAATGCGCGGTGGGATTTTATAATAAGAAATATTGGTGATAATAGATGGCGCGGTGGAATTTTAATTAGCAATATTAATTATATTAACAATAATACGTAACGCGGTGGGATTGAGCTTAATATGTTCGTCGGTGAAATTACAATTTAAAGATTATAGAGGCAATTTTTGCGTGTTTAAATAAGAAATAAAAATTTTGTTGCGGGACGTAACAGCAACAATACTACAGAAATGAGTAAAAGTATCTTTGGCATCTCACACATTTACACAAATCGAATCTCCAAGTTATATGCGAAAGGTACATTTTTCACTAGAGTATTTCTAAGAAACGCAATTTCTATAATGATACGTCTTTTGAAAGATACAAATTACTACTCTTAAACATAAACAGGAAACAAATAAAAAATTTGGCGTTATCCATCAATTTGTAACTAAATGTTCAATGCGATTGGATATAACAAATTGTACGCATCATTATAGGAAGGGCACATTTTAGGTACATTTGATTGATATAACATTTGTTAGTTATATTTAAATAAAAACGAAGCACTGGTACTAAATATTTAAAATACTCACTAAATCAGTATTTTGCACATTCGTGTCAACGCTATAACAGTATAATAGTATAAAATAAAATAAAATAAATCACAACGTTTCGTATTATACGTACACAATATTTCAAGAAGAAGAGTGAAAAAAATTGAAATACCTTTGGCGCAAGAAACATACATTTACAGAAATTGAATCTCTGTATCTTCATATAAATGATACTTATACCTTTTGATTTGGAGTAAATCTAAGAACTGCAAGTTCTATAGTCATATGTCTTTCGAAATATACAAAGGATTAGTCTGAGGGTGATTCTATAACACCGTTGCGAATGTCTGTCAGTTTCCGAGATATTTTTCAATTAAGGTCATTATTAAGTTGTCATTCTTTACAATTAAAACCAAAATTTTAAATGCATTATGAATCACTCTGCAGACTAACAGAAAAAAGTGTAACGTTATTACTCCGCTTGGCACTTATCGGAAAAATTGGAACTTTTATCTAGTTATTAAAAGTAATTAATTACAGTTATTAATTCCGCCTGCAACGATGTATAATCAATTTATACGTGTGTATATATATATATATATATATATATATATATATATATATATGTATTAAAGTATCTTTCGAAAGTAAAATTGCACGAACATCAGTCTACATCTATCACAGAATAATTTTTTTGTCATCAAGTAATAAAAGTGTTTTTGAAATATAAACTTGTTGTTACATTGATATTGTTGGAATTATGTTTTTAAGGTTTTCTAATTCTTACATAACTATTGTACGTCACGTTACATATCGGACATCGATTAGCTTCTAAACGTTTAACGCATGAAGAACAAGAAGCTAAATGACCGCAAGGGATAAAGGCATGAGTACGCTCGTTATCAAGACACATAGTACAAACGTCTTCCGGAGATTTTTTTTCTGAAGCAGTTTCATCATGATTTTCCAAATTCCAATTTACAGGATGGAACGAAAGATTTGAATTAGCTCTATCATCATCATTTAAATATGAATAGTCATCATCCGGCACCTCGTAAATCCATTCATTGTCTGAAAATAAAAGAGAGAAAATATAAACATTTAATAATATAAACATTTAATAATATTATATATATTTGTGTGCATTGAAGATTAATGTTAATGTCCCTTAAAATAGTTTGAGTAATATAAAGTAATTCTCTAAAGTAATTACCTTCAATTATTTCAATATCAGAATTTAACAATATACTTTCAGAAGTATTATTTGTTTCAGGATGCTCATGTCTTACTGTCTGTGTATACGTAGAATTTTCTTCATGATTATCCCTCAATGTACTTTGTAATTGTTCTCTTTGACTAGAAAACAACTCCATGTTAGGATTCTCATGTCTTACTGCCTGTGTATTGGAAGAATTTTCTTCATGATTATCCCTCAATGAACTTTGTAATTGTTCTCTTTGACTAGAAAACAACTCCATGTCTACTGATTCATTACTTGTTACTTCAGCATCTGCAAAAAAGAAATAGGTAAGCATTTTCATATAAATTTATAATATAAATTTTATAATATAAATTTTCTTTAAAAATATCTTGATCTGTAAATTACCTTGTATTACAGAAATCTCATCCTTTGCATCATAAATAATTATTCTAGGATGCTCATGTATTATTGTCTGTGTGTCCGAAAAATTGTCTTCGTCGTTATTTCTAAATATATTCTGTACTCCCTCTCTTTGACTGCGTACATTTTTATGTACGCGTAGAGATTTTCTTCTATTTTGTCTTCCTGAAACAAGAAAATAAAATAAGGAAGTATACTATATCAAGAACTAATTACTTTTTTGAAAAATATTCTGAGATGTGAAGAAGATAGTTAAAGCAGTGATATTTACTTGTTTGTTGTTGAAAAGTTTCGTCCAAATCATCCGAGAACAACTCCATGTCTATTTGTTCATCATTTGTTAATTTAGCGTCTGATAAGAAACAAATATAAAAGTATTTTCAGAATAAATTTATGCAGTAATAAATTAACACTATAATTTTATTTTTAAATATCATACAAATTGTGACATGTATCTATGCATAATTACATGATCATAAATATAATATAACCGTAGTGTATTTACCTTCTAGTGATACCATTTCTTCCATTTGTTCCATTAGAAATATATTATTGTTGGTGGTGAACATTAATAAAAATTCCCTTAGTGACAATCTGAAAAAAATTGAAGTTTAATATATATACAGGGTGAGGAAAAAGTATGGAAACCCTTAAATTTTTCGAAAACTATGCATTTTAGAAACAAATGTTTCAGACAAAAGTTGTAGGGTTTCAAGTAACGCATTACATAGCAACATCAGTATGACCTTGAAGTCAAGGTGAAGGTCACTTCAATTTTTTTGGATGGAACACCTTATATATTTTTGCACATTCTTGTAGCCCATCTCGAGAGCTTTCCAAAACACTACAATTAAGTACCTTTTCGTTAAGTACTTTTTGAGTTATGAGGCTTGAAATAATTTCTTAATTTTATAAACCGTAATATATCTTGTAAAATATTCATTTTTCGATTATCTTACCTTAATACTTTTATGTACAAAATAATGAGAGGAATTTATTGGTGTTAAGAAAACACATAGTTGTTTTTAAGAAAAAATATGTAATTTGCGATTAACAATCACATATTTTTTCTTAAAAACAACTATGTGTTTTCTTTACACCAATTGATTCTTCTCATTATTTTGTACATAAAAGTATTAAGATAAGATAATCGAAAAATGAATATTTTACAAGATATATTACGGTTTATGTAAAATTAAGAAATTATTTCAAGCCTCATAATTCAAAAAGTACTTAACGAAAAGGTACTTAATTGTAGTGTTTTGGAAAGCCCTCGAGATGAGCTACAAGAATGTGCAAAAATATATAGGGTGTTCCATTCAAAAAAATTGAAGTGACCTTCACGTGACCTTGACAACACTATTCAAGGTCATACTGATGTTGCTATGTAATGCGTTACTTGAAACCCTACAACTTTGGTCTGAAACATTTGTTTCTAAAATGCATAGTTTTCGAAAAATTTAAGGGTTTCCATACTTTTTCCTCACCCTGTATAATTATTCATTAATTAATTTGATACGCAAATTATTACAAAATAATAAAATGATACCTTTGATTAACTAAATCCTCTTGTGCATTTATAATTTTAGAATCTAGTTCTCTTCTTGCCCTTGTGCGAAGTCGTCGAGATCTAACACCATTGTTTAATCGACGTAAATCTAATTCTTGATCAGTAATTAGATGTTCTAATTTATCTGTAAAAGAGATAAAACAATGTATAAAAATATAAAGCGAGCTAAAAGAACATAGCAACATAAGAAGAGAATGTATAAAATGAAGTGGAGAATAAGAGTGATTGCTCCAAACAAAAAATTTCGGTTTTGACTCATTTTCTAAAAACAAATATATTTATTTACTTAAAAATTGGATATTTAAAGTAATTCACAATGCGGAAAAATGCTACATCAATTTTCACATTAAACTCACGTTTTTACTGAAAATATAACGTGTCATATATGTATTATTTTATGGTAAAAATACTTTAAACCAATATCACATATGTAAAATGATACATCATGTACGGGTACCGGCAGGAACGGTGTCCGTCGAAACTTTAGCTTTACACGCATACAACAGAAATCTTACGTATACGTATGTACTACCTTTATGTGTATGCATGTGCTCCTGAGGTTGCCGACGGACACCATTCCTGCTGTAATTTCATGCAATATATATTCGCATAAATATAGTCGCATATTGAAGAATTTTATATTTACAAGAAAATACTTTGAAATATAGAAATTACCTAGAAATGTCCAAACATTAATATTCCTTGTTCCTAATTTCTGTGCCGCAATGTTATGAAAACTTTCTACTATGTTGTTAGTACGCACAGGACAACGATAAGTACTAATTTTTGATACCATGTTTGATCAGGTAAGCCTCAGATATGACATAAATTGTAAAATATCTGGATGTTCATTAGAAAGTTGATCAGCTTCGGTTTGTATTATAAATAAAGCTTCTTGAAACATATCTGGTGGTAACAAAGGCAATATCATAGTCATCGAAAGTACTTTTTTTGGAATATTTGAAAGACGTAGTTTGCGCCATTTACGTAGTACAGCCTGGAAAATAAAATGCAATTTAATTAACGCTATTTAATTAATGCAATTTTATGAAAAAACAAGTGTTTTATGACGTATGGCATATTCTGTCTGCATTGAAAAACTGAAATAAGATAAACGATGCTAACGATACTTTATAATTTTCAATTTAAATAATATGAATAATTCCAGGAGCGTCATTACGACCCTGGTAGCCTTGGTACTGACTAGGGCTCATTAAAGTCTAGGTACGGAATTGTAGACCTCTACAAATAAAATAGTTGTTTAAGTGAAAAAAATTTTCCAAAAAAGAGCTATCTTAAATATTATTTAAGAAATACATTTCAAAAACAATGTTACTCAGATTCAAAAATAAACATTTATAAAATTTAAAATTTCTTAACAAAATAAAATAATGTATTTAATATTTCAGATAGACTGTATAAATAAAATCAATAAAATCATTAAAATCATTAAAATCTATTTATGAAAATTACACAACTGCTATTGATAAATTTATTTTGATAAAAAAAAGCTGCTCAAGACATTGATTCTTTTACATATTTAGTCAAAGAGTAAGGATTTTTTCGGAGTTTGCTCTTGTTTGAATTTTTATTTGAAATAATAATTAAAGTTCTTGAATAAATTGAAATTTTAAATATTGTTAAAAAAAAGAGCTTTGCGTGAATAAATCGCAAGCAAATGTTTATCTTGTAAGAAAATAAAATTCTGCAGATAAAAAAAGAAAAAAAATTTAATAAAATTTGGATCAAAATTGTATAAAAGGCTCATGTAGAAAAGCCTTCTTTAAAATTAGACTCATGTAGAAAAGCCTTCTTTAAAATGTCCGGGAAACATTCCCGAACGCATAGATTCCAATTCTAGTAGCCAAAGTAATGTGTTTTCAAGTGCACAGGATTATTACAGATAAATTAATTTTGAATTGACCTGGCTCTAGTGTCATTAAATAGAAGATTTGAAAACAAATCAAGTCAAGGAGTTGTTATAATAATTTAATAATTCTAAAAAGTTTGTGACAGGAAGTGACAATATGAACGTTAAAAAAATAACTAACTCCTATAATACAGGCTTAGTCTCGAAAAAAAACGTAATGACACCCCTGAATAATTCTATCAAATGCTATAATTGTATGTATTGGAAAATATACTTAATGTATAAAAAGAATCCTTTAATAATTTGAATTCTTAAGAATATGCCTGAAAATGAACCAAAATTTTATCATTATAAATATTTATTAGGAAAAAGTAATTTTAATAATGATATTTTAATATAATAAATATATTTATATTTAAATATTATATTTATTCATTTTATAAATATTATATTATATTTATTATATTATATATTTAATTATATTATTATATTATGTTATATTATTATATTATATTTATAATACATTAAATTTAATATACATAAAAATAAATATAATAAATAATAATAAAATAAAAAACTGATATATTTTTAATATATTTTTATAAAAGTATTTCACGTAAAATATCTTTATATTTATTACTTAATATGAGCAGTAATTTTACAAAAATATTGTTTTATGAAAATTTTATATATTCTAAACTGAAAACTGTGACTCATGAGACAAAAATTTGAAAAAAGTCATGAGAAAACTTCTGCCCTTTTAGTTTAATAATTTTTAAAATTTTTAAATCTTTTTCATATAATCATTTATTAATAAAATATTTATTAATATTTAATATATATTAATAGTATACTATATTTACTGCGCAGATGCACACACATACGCCCGCGCGTCTAATATACTACGATTGAATGATTATATGTATGTAAATCCTATATATATATATATATATATATATATATATATGTATATACCTGATTAAAATGGAACCAACATCCAGTTAAGTTAGCGCTAGGAAATTTTTTGTTCAACGATTTTACTGCAGCCATTTCAAAGTCACTCATAATGAACTTAATATTTTGTTCAAGTTGTGGTACCAGTTGTGTAATTTTATCCCATAAAGCATCATACAAGGTTATTGTACGTACATCACATAATATAAATAATGTTGCGATACCCTGAAAAAATCAAGTTATCCATTTTTGTTATCTATTCTTGATGCTTTAAAAAACTGAATAATTTCAATAAATATCTTACCATATCCATATATCGTATATGTACGGAGTAAAGCTGCGCAATATGAGGCTTACGTGGGAGAACCTTAGGAAAGATATAAAAAATAAAAATTAATTAGTAAATAAAGTTAATTAGTAAATAAAGTTAAATAATAAAGTAAATAATAAAGTAAATAATACGTAATTAGATTTATTGCTCTATATGTTATATTTATTGCTCTATATCTTGGCGGTACAGTTACGATATTTTATACAGTTATATTTTATAAAAACTCTTATAAAAAATTTATATAAAATTTATATAAAATTTCTTAATTACAGGAAAATACAGTTGTATACTTACAGAAAAAGTTCCATCGACATAGATTTCAGTAGCAGAAGATAATGCTTGTAGTAAATAATTGGTTGAGAAAATTATTGCAGTTTTTCCATCAGTTGTAGTTGTTTTCTTTATAGATATTTTGCATGATATCAGAAGTCTGTAAAATGTCATATAACGATGCCAATGTATCAGGTATGGACGGCCGACTTTTTGTACGTTCACGATGCATGTTACATCTTACACTTGCAAAACTCAAATATTGTGCTGCATTTGGGTTGCTGAGAAAAAGAGAGATGGTAAATATAAAATGCAATATCTTATACAATACAAAAATCTTTGTGAAAATACAAACATACAAATGGATTGATTTTTTTATAATTTTTTAACGAATTAACTCTAGTGACTGATGCACTGATAAAGTGCAATAAAAATAATTTGTATTAAATTTTTATAAGACTGTGAAACGAATGTAAATTGAAAAACTAATGTAAATGAAGAGCAACATATTTGAAACTAATAAAAATATCACGTAATTATATATATTAGCAAAATAATGTTTTTAATTGTATTAATAGAAGTACGCAATCAATTAAAATAAACAATCCAAGTCGATGTAAAAAAATGTAAAAAGTTCGTTTTTTATCTAATAATAATTTATATCTTAATACAGTATCAACTGTTCCTTTTAAGCATTAATCTTATAAGATTCTTTATAAAATTTCTAGTACAGTACTAAATGTTAAATAAAAATGCAAATAAAAGACATAAAAGACATAAAAAGGCAATATGTCCAATATGTTGAGACAAATATAAATAAAAATAATACAAATATAAATAGAAGAGAGTATACTGTTAAATAATTATATATATATTAGCAAACATTCAAAATCATTATTTGAATTAAAAAATATTGAAAAACTAATGTAAATGAAGAGCAACATATTTGAAATAAATAAAAATATCACGTAATTATATATATTAGCAAAATAATGTTTTTAATTGTATTAATAGAAGTACGCAATCAATTAAAATAAACCATAGTACATAAATAAACCAAGTTGATGTAAAAAAATTTAAAGCTCGTTTAAATAAAATTGTACCTATTGGAAAAAAGTATGAAAAAACAGTGAATGCATCCAATAATATAATTAAAGATGCAAAAATTATAGACAATAATTAAACACAAAATTGTATTTAAAGTTTTCTAAAAGAACCAATTAAACACTGCAGCTATTTATTTGTTGAAACAATTATTCAATAAAGACTTATAAGTTAATAATTAAATTCAGAAGTCAACAAACGGATTTTTATACAAAATATATTTTATCTTTCAATTAATAAAAAAACTACTAAGAGAAGGTTTAAACATTCAAATCAAAATCAACATGTTGAAAATATGTCAAAGCTATAAAATGTAATTGTTCAAGATATTACAAAATTATTATGCTTTCAAATCAATATAACTTACTAACAATAAGTCAAAAGAACTAATTTTGTAATAATTAGTTTTATAAATTGTTTTATAAATAATATTATTTATAAATTGTATTTGAACACATATCAGACTATTTTAAATGTATTATGCAAAAAAATGTAAATTTAATAAATTATTTAAACTATAAATATTAATTATTAATTATTAATTTGGATTTGACAATTTCTGCCTGAACGTCTATGTTATTCGATCCATCTAATAACAATAATTTCAATTATTATTTATACACGGATTATTCTTTTGTACAAAATACATAAAATCAAGAAATCTAAGCACATCAAAAATTAAAACTGAAGATGCTCAGAAATATCATAGATATGTTCTTTCTTACCTTATATTATTATATATATTATTATTACTATAGTATCACATTTTAATTTTTTTAATTTAGTCTAATCATGCATAACAGTAGCAATAGTTACATGTTGATTAAATATTTCATATAATGAATTAATTAACAAAAAATAATTTCTTAAAAGAAAGATACTGTCTATAATCACAGTATTTCGATATTAAAGATATCTTAAAACAATGAAATCCCAGTTCAAAATTATGTTACAAATAGAAATTTTAATGAAATATATAGAAAAAGGGAAAATAATTTTACCTTCTGCACACTGAATCAAAAATTTCTTTTAGTGCAATATGAGTTTCACGAGAGAGTCTTAGCATTTCTTCTTTCATTTCAATCTGTTCTTTAATGAATGGTGACTTTGAATGATTATGTCCTTTTAAA
>JALHBL010001526.1:0-30000 GCA_023638675.1 Camponotus pennsylvanicus
TTATTCTCCGTACCCGTTTCCCTTGCATGCTGGACTTCTTCCTCAAAGTTGGAGCCACCGGATGAAATCCCGTCCGTGTTTCCCATCGTGCCCGCTCTTAAACCTAATCTTAACGCTAACAAATGAATTTTCACGCAAGGGAGGCGAGTATAACCTCGCCTCCAATAGCCGCTCTCTCCCTAAATTAGGGGAGAACGAGGGCCCAAATTCACTCTCGGTCGGATCTCGCGATCCTTGTGACGGACCGCCAAGTGTCACGTCACAATAATATATATATATATATAACATGTATATATTGTTACGTCCCTGATGTTCGTGATCGTCAAATCGGCATCGCAAACGATGAACATCTGGTTGTCAAGGATTGTTGATAGAAGAAGAACAGCTGAGTCGGAAAATAGCTGTCAAGCTATACGGACGCGTTCTCGCTTACGTGCGATAATTGTGTTATAAAACCCGTTGTGTTAATCTGTTGTTCGAGTGTGTTCTGTGTTCCTGATTACGTATTGACTAATAAAATTTTCAGGCATTATTTCTTTATTTTCAATGGTTAAAAGTCTTACATCTAATAAACATTAAAAATGTTACATCGATCTTGATATCTGTCTCCAAATGTTTAATTACTATTAGATATAAAATCTACTTAAAAATAAAGAAATTTTTTTTTTTAATAGTTTGTCTATATATGTTCGTAATCTACTATACAAATACAATAGAACGTATATTTGCTTTTACTAGTCAGAATAATATCAAAGATTTATGACTAATAAAAAGTTAAGTTGCGAAACGTACAATATACTAAATGTTATTGAGCAATCACAGCCAGAAAAATGGAACTTATATTTTCAGAGGAATGGTTATAAAGAGGTGATTCAGAACAAACGTTTGTCTTTAAAAAAATAAATTGTCGAGTCTATTCTAAGACGATTTTCCCTTTACCAAAATTGTCTACGAGGCTTAGTTTTTAAATTATTAAATAAAATAGTTTGCGAATTACCGAACAAGTACAAGAGGTAGACAGGGACGGCGCAACTCACCGTCCGATACAGGCGATCATGTGGGGCGCTCGACGCGATCAGCTGATTGCTGCACACGATGAGTGTAACAATCAGTGTGTGTGTGGGGGGGGGTGTATTTATGCACGCGTATCCACACATGCACCGTACCTCTCTCTCTCTCTCTCCCTCTTTCTCTCTCACTCTCTCACTCACTCACTTATTCTTACCTTAATAATGCGATTTTTCATACTGCTGATAAATAGCAATGCCCAGTGTGTTGCACGATAATCATCGTCGACCAGACGTCGTTTCTTCAACACGCGGTCTGACACATCGTCAAATAAGCGGTTTTTTTTCATCACTTTTGACGCCCACAAATTTACTCGCGCACTTAATCACTCACGATTGATAAAAGGAGGAATTTACCAACGGTTACGGTACGAATTTAATAAACGGTTAACGCATTTAAGTATTAATTACACACTCGATTAAAGAAACGCGTTAACAGAATGCGATATTCGATGCAAAGCGCGCGATGCGACGACCGACGACAAGAAGGTCAGGTTAGTACTAGCGCCTCTAGCGCTGCCAAACATAAACGTGTAGCATTACGCGCCGTCGTCGGTCGTCGGTCGTCGTGTCGCGCTCTTTGCATCGAGTATTGCGTTCTGTTAACGCGTTTCTTTAATCGGGTGTGTAATTAATAATTAAATGCGTTAACCGTTTATTAAATTTGTACCGTAACCGTTGGTAAATTCCTCCTTTTATCAATCGTGAGTGATTAAGTGCTAATAAATTTGTAAAAAGTGTCGAAAGTGATGAAAGAAAAACTTCGCTTATTTGACGGTGTCAAACTGCGTGTTGAAGAAACGACGTCTCGTCGACGACGATTATCGTGCAACACACTGGGCTACTGCTAAGCAGTATGAAGAATCTCATTATTAAGGTAAGAATAAGTGAGTGAGTGAGAGAGTGGGAGTGAGAGAAAGAGGGGGAGAGAGAGAGAGAGAGAGAGAGTACGGTGCATGTGTGGATACGCGTGCATAAATACACCACACACACTGATTGTTACACTCATCGTGTGCAGCAATCAGATCGCGTCGAGCGCCCATGATCGCCTGTATCGGACGGTGAGTTGCGCCGTCCCTGTCTCTTGTACTCGTTCCGTAATTCGCAAACTATTTTATTTAATAATTTAAAAACTAAGCCTCGTAGACAATTTTGGTAAAGGGAAAATCGTCTTAGAATAGACTCGACAATTAATTTTTTTAAAGACAAACGTTTGTTCTGAATCACCCTGTATATAAACTGAAATAGAAACTGAAGAGCTTTTCACGAGCCGAAAGAGAACAGTTGTTAGGGCTAGGTGTCTCATTTTATCCTTTTAGATCTGCTTGTACTGTCTAAGATGTGCGCATGTGCGTAGATGCGTGTAAGCGAGCCCTGAAAATCTATCTATCTCATGACGTTTTCAAGTGATCGGGTTTCATCACTTCCTTCAAAAGAATGTAACCACACATTCTTCAGGAAAATTACTATGATTGGTCAGTGACGGATTGGTCTAGTAAACTATCCGGAGCGATTAAATCCGATCACTCGAAAACGCCATTCAGTGGGAATGGTTGTGATTGCTCAATATGTTTAGTAATCTACTTCAGAGCGATTAACTCCATTCGAAAATGCCAATAAACTAAATATTCCACGAACAAACGAGCAATTTCAACTATATCCAAAGCTGTATCTATTCCAAATGATTAGTATTATATAATTCAATTTTCCGAAAATGCACATTAGCAATATCACTTTATCCGGAAATCAATAGTTGGAGAATTTACATTCAGATTATTCTACGTAAAAACAACAATTTATTACAAGGCGATAACATTACGCGAGGATAAAAAATCTGTCATAGCGGTGTGCGAGAGAGAGAGAGAGATGTATGTAATTTAATCACACAGTTAATGTTTATATATAATTATTATATATAAAGCTGCTTCGCAATTGTTGTAAAATTCGTGAATCTAATTGGCGTATTCTCTTAGATTCAACCAAAATTAAGAACATATGCCAATTAGATTCACAAATTTTACAACAGTCACAAAAGCAGCTTTTTCTGCTGAACGCATTAATGCGTATCTTTTGGCGTGTTCGAATGGTCGGGTTTAATCGCTCCAGAGTAGTTTACTAGACCAATCCGTCACTGACCAATCATAGTCATTTTTCTGAAGAATATGTGGTTACATTCTTCAGAAAAATGGCTGTGATTGGGCAATGACGTCTAACGCTAATATTACATTTGTCGTACAAATTTTTTAAGAACATTGATTAGCTGCGTTTCTAAAGATTCAAAAAATTATTATCCTACAACCAATCAATGTGCTTAAAAAATTTGTCGTACGACAAATGTAATATTAGCCTAATAAACTATCCCGCAGCACAGTATATACAGTAGCGCAACTCTCTATCGGCACCTTTGATGTTAGCGTGAATAAAAATGAACTGCACATGCGCGGACTTGGTAGGTAACCAATCACGGCAGTGACCTTCTGTCTCGCTTGCTCTCTCTTTCTCTCTCTTTCTAACCTATTATACACACACTATACAGAGCGAAATATCTGACATCGGAACATACGTGATACTGGGTGACTGATCTGAAATTGTATATTTCAAATGAGTCACTCAGTATAGTGTATGTTCCGATGTCAGATGTCTCACCCTGTATAGTGTGTGTATAATAGGTTAGAAAGAGAGAAAGAGAAAGCAAGAGAGACAGAAGGTCACTGCCGTAATGGGTTACCTACCAAGTCCGCGCATGTGCAGTTCATTTTTACCCACGCTGAAATTGCCAGAGTTGCGCTACTGTATATACTGTGCCCGGAGCGATTAAGGGGGAATATACCTTTGTGAGGGCAAAATCAATGGTCATTTTTGACGATTTATAAAACAAAGGCAAATCGATATATTCAAATTCGGTTTTTTGCACATAAAAATACATGTCTTAAGGTACAAGAAAAAAATTTTTTTTTTCAATTTCAATACAAAATGGCGGCTGGGTGGTCGATACAAAAACACTCCTTTTTTTCAAAGACCTCCACGGGCGTACTCGTACAGGTCGCAATTTTGAACCCAGGACAAAAAATAAAAAAGATTTGGAAACTAGATATAAAAAACTAGAAAACAACGTAGGATTTTGTTAAAATATTGATTTTTAAAAAAATGGCGTTAATATAAAGGAAAAAATTGCGTTTTTTACCGAAAAAATTGTTCGATTTTCGATCATAAAATTGTTAATTTTTATTTTATCGAAAAAATCCTACGTTGTTTTCTAGAAAATGAGATGAAGAAGCTACAGTTAAAATTTCAAGTCGATCTGTTCAAAACTGAAGGCGCTATGAATACGCCCGTTTCAAAAAACATAGTTTCGAGAAAAACGCGTTTAAATTTTTAAGTACTATAAAATCATGAAAATTTAGTGTCTACCTTTAATCGGCGATGTCTGGACCGTACAGTTGTCCTTCTAATGCAATATTCTCCTGCTCTTCTTCTTTTCTGGACGATGTAGCTTCTTTGCGGGCTAGTTTTGCCTCTTCAGTGAGGGAGCGCTCCGATTTTTTAATGCGTTTTTCGTCAGCTTCGCTACAAAAATTGTAGCATTGCAGGCCAATAGTGATTCCCAATTGGCTCATGACTTGCATTATACCTTTATATCCATCATTAAAATGAATTACTGGAAGATTGACTGCAATATCAAGTACGATTTTGCCCCCAGAAACAGCTTTCGGAGCCATTGACCATACCATGGCATTAAAACTCTCATTCGAATTTTGAGTGTATCCTTCTAAGCAGCGTGTCAGCAAATCGTCAGTGCTCAATTCCTCGTATACTTTCTTGATGGCTTCAAAAATATCTTCTGACATTGCTGGATCGTGCTTGTAATTTTTTGCATCTCCTCCGATAGCTTTGCGCAATTGCCAAGCACACCACAATTTCGGGCCCTCTGGGCATAAATGGTGTTGCGGTTTAGTGTCTGTCGAAATTTTATGATATAGCGTGGCCCAAATAGCTTTTCTCATTTCTTCGACGGAATGGCAGTGTCGTCGAATGGCCAATCCGTAATAAATTGTGAGTTTATCGATTAGTTTACCGGTTAATTTGCCTTTACCGCCCAACTTATTTTTCTTCGCTAGATTTCGAAGCCGACTGCCCATTCTTTTTTGCACATGGTCGATGCATTCTTTTTTATGTACGCCTGGATTTTTCTCGACGATCGCCTTGAAAGTCTTGCAGTCCCCATTACCGATATAATTAACGTATGTCACTTCATTTTTTTCATTTGCTCGCGAAAACATTTCTGTTGCTCTATCTACTTCCATCTTCCCCGCCGATCCCTCGTGATTTGCCGCGCAGACTGCTTCGTGATTCTTTTTCCATTTTTCGAATTCAGCAGTGTCTTCTTCATCGCTCCACCATGAACACGCCTTACAAAATTTGCTTTTCACTACGACATCGACAACTTTCCCAGTGTACCAGCCTATTAGCGACACAACTCCATACAGTGACGAAAAACCTCTTTTGCGCCAGGATCCATCGCCTGACACCGTGATGCCATTGTTTTCGCCTTTATCTGTAGATATTCTTTTTTCTTCTTGAGCGGCATTCTTCATTGAAAAAGAACAAACAGTATCAGTTGCCTTGTGGATAGTTGAAATAATTAAATCGTAACTTTTTTGCGCTACTGGCGATGGCAAATCCATTATGGAGCAGAATTTAATAATGCCATTTATTCCAACACCGAGCAAACGCATTGCAAAAATTAAACGCTTATTCACTTCAAAAGCCTTATTCTCAATTTTTGGACAGCTATTTATATACACTGGTGGGCACTCGTCACACGTAACGACAATTTTGAAACCCAAACCTTGTTTGCTTGCCTCGGTGAATTTGACTTTTTTATGGCATGTATGGCACACTAGTATATCAGATAAGGCAGAAAAAACTGTAGCAAAACACAGTATACGATAGCCAAAAGCGGAGTCGTAATCAACATCGTAAGTATCTTCTGAGAATTTCAATTTTTTCGCCGACGTACCGACGCTCTCAGCCGACTCTTCCAACTGGTAACGATTTTGCATCTTGCGGCTACTTGTACTTCTTCTAGAGGCTTTTTTCTGCCCTCCTCGCATTCCTTTGCGAGATTGGTATGATTTTCCACTCATTTTAACGTCACAAACTAATAGAAATGCTTAGAAAATTACTGCACGCACGAGAAACACGTGTTAGTCACTAGAGACACAGCGTCACTTTCTAACGGCTTTTTGGCGTCTCTCGCTTACTGTAGCTTGAAAATTTAAGTACTGGCGCCATCTAGTGACTGAATTTAGTAGATTTAATTGACGTTGACAGTCGATAACATTTACTTACCGCCTTAATGACTTCAACATTAAAAAATCAAGCATTTAACAAATTTTCTCAAAATACCGAAAATCAGCGCTAAAACCTTCATTGAAAAATCGAACTTTTGGACCACTTAAAAAATTTTTCCCCTCATAAAACCTTTTGGATATCATTTTTAGATAGTTAAGGGACCTTTTAAGCCAAAAAAAAATTGCAAAAAAAAAATTTACAAAGGTATATTCCCCCTTAAACCCGATCATTTAAAAACATCATTTTATAAACGCTCCCGTGTATCACAGCGTCATGATATATTATGTACGATAGAATGCAGTATATAGTACAATTATTAATTTACAGATAGTATAACACACGGAAAACACAGAAGTAACATATATAAATAATACAGATATTAACATGTTCTTTCACGTAGTTTACTTCATACATGACAGATATTTTAATCTCTTGTATGTCACTCTATTAATTTGTTTTTACGTTTTTAGTATCAAACATCTGTAGGATTTCCAAATCTTGTTCTTAAAATGAAATTACATTGAGGAAACACATTTCTGTGTTGACTTGAAGGAGTTTCGTTATTTTAGCAACACAACAAATTCTTATGAGAGAGATGTATGTAATAAGATACATTATAGTTAAAAGTAAGCGTTTTTGTTGTATAATATAATTGTTTATATTACAAAAATATATAAAGTTTATATGTTATACATGTTTAAATATATTCCAGTCATAAATGAATTTCTTTTATTTTCAGTCGTGGGATTTTTTTATTTTTTTTAAATTAATGCATTTTTATGTCTACGTAGCACATACTATTTTTGGGAAAGTTATGAAATTGTATATTATAACATTATAAGATAGTGTTTTTACAAATTGTGTTCGCTGATTGTATACTATAAAAAGACTGAATACTGATAATAATTATTCTGGTGAGATTGTGTACAAGATCTTAACGTTGAATTAATCACAAATATACCATGTCTATTTTAATTTTCGAGAGATGAAAGTAATATTCTCGTAAATAGATCACCTGACATCTGATAAAAGCTGGTTTACTGTAGATCTAATTATTTAAATGACTGTAGATATATTGCTTATATTTCCTTAAAGATTGAAATAAATATAATATAATATTAGTAGCTACAGTAACATTAAGATTCCATTTATGCAGCAATCTTACCAGAATAATTATTATCATCAGCATTTAACCTTTTTTAGGTTGAATAAATAGTAAACATAATTTGTAAAAACACTATCTCATAACATTATAATTGTATAACTTTTCCAGCAGGTATATGTTGCGTAGCTATAAAAATGCATTATTTCTAATACAAATGTAAAGAACGTAAATGTAAAGATATAAAGATAGAAAAAAATGAAAGAGATTCATTAATGACAAATAATGAGAAATGTAATTAAACAATAATGACATTAATGAGAAAAAATAATGATATTAATGAGAAAAAAGAATGACATTAATGAGAAATATAATTAAACATATATGACATAACTTTATATACTTTTGTAATATAAACAACTATAACAATAATGCACAATATAAATATAAACTAAATAATTATACAACAAAAAAACACTAACTACAATGTATCTTAATACATATACATAAAAATCTACTGCATCTATTTAGAATAATTCTTTTAAATTAACACAGAAATGTACTTTCTCAATGTAACTTCGTTAAAAAATCAAAATTTGGAAATCATGTGGATACATTTGATACTAAAAACGTGATAATAAATTAATACAATTTTTTTATGCGTCATACGAGAGGTTAAAATATCTGTCACATATACAGTATGTAAAGCGGCGTCTACGATGAGATTTTAAGGCGTAAGACTTAAGACATTGACCAATCACAGTCAAGTATTAAAAGAATACTCGACTGTGATTGGTCAATTTCTTAAGTCTTAGGCCTTAAAATCTCATTGTAGACGACGCTTTACGTGAAAACGCAATGTTGAAAATCTATTATTTATGTATAGTTTAGTTCTGCGTTTTTCGTGTACTATGCTGTTTGCAAATTAATAATTGTACCCTATCACAGGTAAAAATATCACAATGCTGTGACATATGTGAGGCTGGCGTCCCTGTAACAGGGATCCTGTTACGTCCCGGCCGGTCGCCGCTGCGAAGGCGAATGCAGGTCCTCGGATTACAGCCCGGACGATGATTGCTTTTTCGGGTCAAACGAATCTATGCGATTCTTCTCGGGGATACGCGCGATCTATTATATTCGCGATGTATAAAACGCCAATTTTCTTCAGCGATATATTTAAGAATAGTGCAAGATCTATAAGGCGAGTGCAAATAAATCGGATAATTCCTCTCCAGCGGCGCTAACTCGATCTATTATGTGTATGTATATCATTCCGTCGGAGTTGCGGGTATAATCGTTAGGATTATTTTGATATTCCGAATACTTTCGCAAGCACGCGAGGCATTCGTTTACGTCGTGCACACGAGTTAGACGATTAGGACACGCAGAGCACTCTAAACCAACTGGGCTATCTCCGATTAGCAATGAATGTCGGGCTACGAATTCTCAAGACCCCTGCTCAGTTGCGGGAAGCTTATCGCGACAGAGTAAACACAGGGTGGCCTTAGTGATGATATGTCGATAGCCACATGCCTTAGAACAAAAGATGTGTTCGAGTTCGAAAATAATTTCCTCCTCTTCGGGAGTAGGAATGTAATTGTAGAGTTTTCGTGAGTTTTCGTTATTAACAATTACGAAAATTCTATAATTAATTAGACCTTAATATGAATTAGAATATCTAATTTAAGTTTAATGATTCTACACCGTCTAATTTGCGCACCGTTCGATTGGACACGTTTCATTTGCCCACCGTTCTCTTGCGCACAGTTCTTTTGCGCACATTACTTTTGCCCATATTACTTTTGCCCACATTACTTTTGCCCACAATACTTTTGCGCACATTACTTTTGCCCACAGTTCAATTGCGCACATATACTTTTCCATGCGAAGGGAGGTTCCACATTGGTTTGCAACGGGGGGCGGGGGGCGGTTGTGCAGCTGTGCGTGTACTTTGGAACGCAAACTGGGATTCCACATGGGTTTATAAAACTGTGGGCAAAAGTAATGTGGGCGAAAGTAATGTGCGCAAAAGTAATGTGGGCAAAAGTAATGTGCGCAAAAGAACTGTGGGCAAAAGAACTGTGCGCAAAAAAACTGTGCGCAAAAGAACTGTGCGCAAAAGAACTGTGTCCAATTGAACGGTGGGCAAATGTAACGTGTCCAATCGAACGATGCGCAATCTTATGTGTCTAATAGCACGGTGTGCAATTGCAACGTGTCCAATTGTACTGTGCGCAAATGAAGGCTTCTCTTATAATATAGCGTATTGATCCCCTTTTTAGTAAACTGTGTAGGTAATATGTAAAATGTAGTATATAGAATTGTAGTAACTTCTATGTATATAAAATAAGTATGGCCTTTATGAGTTATAATTAAATAAAAATTTTGTTAGCGGGACGTAACAGAAGCTACATTTTTAACTATAGCTGATGCTTTTATTAAAGAATTTATCTGCATCTACGGTGCTCCTCGAGCCATTTTAACATATCAAGGTACCAACTTTTTGTCTGTTTTAATACAACTAACGAAGAAATTTAATATCCAACACTTCAAAACTACTGCTTACCATCCTGTTACGTTCCGTTACAAAAATTTCACTTTGAATATATAATCACTATGCTACTCTATATATCTCTACTCTTTAAATTTTGCTCTATTATTATATAATCAATCAACTTATTATTCATATTATCAAGAGACACGGTAGTGTCTTGCGTCGAGTTCATCTCTCTAGCAAGACGCGCGCCGTGTCTCTTTACGCGAGACGGGAAATTGAGACCAGTTCAGATTATTTCATATTATTATATTACGATAACCGCTGAACGGATCGAGCTCTTATTAGGCTTAATCGATAGCTTATGTTCGAATTATATAGTAAAAGTGTCTTTATTTTTACTTTACGAGCCGTAGAAGTGGAAATATCGCGATATATAATTCTAAAATCGTGAAAATACGATTAAGAAACGTCCACGTCGTCATCAAACAATATATATAGAACACAATTTGGCGTACGACTGCCGCTGTCGACACCAGATGGCGGAGGCGCTGGCGCCTGGCGCTTCGTAATTGACATATACATGTCAAACATATATGTCAAATTAAGAGACACGGTAGTGTCTTGCGTCGATTATTGATATGAATAAATTGTTATCAATAAATTAATATATACATGTCAAACATATACATGTCAAATTATTATTGATATGAATAAATTGTTATCAATAAATTAATAATAATTACTTTTATTTACAGCAAAGTCATATTAATAAATAATACAATATAACATAATGAGAGAAAATAATCTTCTGCATAGTCATATAATTATGATTATATGATATTTCTACAATCATTCTTGACTATGCAGCAAATATATAAATCTATGATTGCAGAAATACTATATAATCAATTATGTGGCTACGCAGAAGATTCTCTCTCTCACATTATGTTATATTATTGTTGTATTATTTATTATTATGACTACGCTGCAAATATATAAACTTTTACATAATATGTACTACTATGGAATGATACAGCAGGAAATGGAAAAGAACCAGAAATAAAATGGTTTGTGATTTCAGAAACGGTGCACTATAAAAATATAAAACTTGTACTGTTAGTTAAAATTTCTACAAAGATTAATTTAACGTATAATAATAATTTTTAAAAATCACCCCTTGGGGGTGAAAGCTAATATTTCAAAAACGGTGCACCACAAAAATATAAAACCTGTACTATTAGTTATGACTTGTAGAAAGACTAATTAAGCGTATAATAATAATTTTTAAAAACAACCCCTTGGGGGTGAAATCTAATATTTCAGAAACGGTGCACCACAAAAATATAAAATCTGTACTGTTAGTTATGACTTGTAGAAAGACTAATTAAGCGTATAATAACAATTTTTAAAAACCACCCCTTGGGGGTGAAATCTAATATTTCAGAAACGGTATACCACAAAAATATAAAACCTGTGCCCTTAGTTAAGGTTTCTACAAAGACTAATTTAGCGTATAATAATAATTCTTAAAAACCACCTCTTGGGGGTGAAATCTAATATTTCAGAAACGGTGCACCACAAAAATATAAAATCTGTACTGTTAGTTATGACTTCTAGAAAGACTAATTAAGCGTATAATAACAATTTTTAAAAACCACCCCTTGGGGTGAAATATAATATTTCAGAAACGGTGCACCACAAAAATATAAAACCTGTACTATTAGTTATGACTTGTAGAAAGACTAATTTGGCGTATAATAATAATTTTTAAAAACCACCCCTTGGAGGTGAAATCTAATATTTCAGAAACGGTGCACCACAAAAATATAAAACCTGTACTATTAGTTATGACTTGTAGAAAGACTAATTTGGCGTATAATAATAATTTTTAAAAATCACCCCTTGGAGGTGAAATCTAATATTTCAGAAACGGTGCACCACAAAAATATAAAACCTGTACTATTAGTTATGACTTGTAGAAAGACTAATTAAGCGTATAATAACAATTTTTGAAAACCACCCCTTGGGGGTGAAAACTAATATCAGAAACGGTATACCACAAAAACATAAAACTTGTGCCATTAGTTAAGGTTTCTACAAAGACTAATTTAGCGTATAATAATAATTTCTAAAAACCACCCCTTGTGAATGAAACCTAATATTTCAGTAACGGTATACCACAAAAACATAAAACCTGTGCCGTTAGTTAAGGTTTCTACAAAGACTAATTTACCGTATAATAACAATTTTTAAAAACCACCCCTTGGGGGTGAAATCTAATATTTCAGAGACGTAGAGTCACAAAAATATAAAATCTATGCCGTTAGTTGAGGTTTCTACAAAGACTAATTTAGCGTATAATAATAATTTTTAAAAACCACTCCTTGAAGGTGAAATCTAATATTTTAGAAACGGTGCACCACAGAAATATAAAACCTGTACTGTTAGTTATGACTTGTAGAAAGACTAATTTACCGTATCGTAACAATTTTCAAAAATAAAATATTATCCCTAAAAATAATTTACTAATATTTTCCCCCAAAAAATAATTTACAGGAAGCATATAAAATTTGACAAAAAGATGTGAAATCCCTCTAAAAAAACCTTGCAAAGGTAAAAAAAAATACGCCAAGTACATAAAAAATATTTCGCTTTGTATACAACAAAACGTTTAATAAAAAAAATGTCCCTAAGAATAATTTACAAAAATTATCCCCCAAAAATTAATTTGTAGAAAGGATATAAAATTTTACAAAAAGATGTAATATCCCTCTAAAAAAAACCTTACAAAGGTTGAAAAAATACGCCAAGTATATAAAAAATATTCTACCTTATATGCAACAAAATGTTTAATGAAAAAAGTCCTAAAAATAATTTATAATAATTTTCCCTTACAAAACCATTTTTCTGAAAAACAAAACCTCAACAAATAATTATCATAAAAAAATATAAAAAAATAAAATATCAAAACTAAATAGGAAATCAATAATTACTATTAGCCAAGTACCTAAGAGCAATTTGCAAATTTGATATAATACTTGCCATGAAATCAATTTTACATTGTAGAAATATTATACATAAATTCTCCCTAAAAAATTAAAACGCATTTTATATTTATTCAGACAAACTTGATTTTTAAAATATTTAAAATCAACACTAAATGAGAATTAGGATTCTTTTAATTCCTAAAACATTTTTTATATAATGTATATAATTTAAGAAAAAACGTTTTACGCAAGTTTTAAATCGCACAGTCTTTAAATCGAAGTAAGTTATGAAAACTGGCGTGCCCGGATCGTTTACATTATAAACAAATATATCCCCAATAAAATGTAAAATCTTAGACATTATACAATTAAATATTAAATCTGTGCTTGATTACGATCCGGGCACGCCAAGTTTTCATAACACTTCGATTTAAAGACTGTGCGATTTAAAACTTACGTAAAACGTTTTTTTCTTAAATTATATACATTATATAAAAAATGTTTTAGGAATTAAAAGAATCCTAATTCTCATTTAGTGTTGATTTTAAATATTTTAAAAATCAAGTTTGTCTGAATAAATATAAAATGTGTTTTAATTTTTTAGGGAGAATTTATGTATAATATTTCTACAATGTAAAATTGATTTCATGGCAAGTATTATATCAAATTTGCAAATTGCTCTTAGGTACTTGGCTAATAGTAATTATTGATTTCCTATTTAGTTTTGATATTTTATTTTTTTATATTTTTTTATGATAATTATTTGTTGAGGTTTTGTTTTTCAGAAAAATGGTTTTGTAAGGGAAAATTATTATAAATTATTTTTAGGACTTTTTTCATTAAACATTTTGTTGCATATAAGGTAGAATATTTTTTATGTACTTGGCGTATTTTGTTAACCTTTGTAAGGTTTTTTTAGAGGTATAAGTATGTGCAGAGAAGGAACATCTAATATTTGGATTGAAGCTAATGATGCTCAAGTTAAGAAAAAACAATGGCCTAGAGGTGGTAAAAATGTTTGTTTACTTTTCCTACGAAGAATGTCTAATAAGTAATATATAAATATATCCAATATGATAAAATTAATAATTTAAATATCTGTA
Organism: Camponotus pennsylvanicus; assembly: GCA_023638675.1. NCBI lineage: Eukaryota > Metazoa > Arthropoda > Insecta > Hymenoptera > Formicidae > Camponotus > Camponotus pennsylvanicus. The sequence continues at coordinate 14,112 of JALHBL010001526.1, forward strand.
GTAGGCAAGAAAGACCGTCACGTTTTGAAAAAGTATGACGGGGGGTTTATTTAAAAATGTATAATAAATACGTACTATAAAAAAATAATATTCATAAAAAATTTATAAAATATATAATGCATACATTTTTAATACATAAAAAGTGATATTCTTAAAAAATACATTTAAAGAAAAGTTAAACTTAAATATCTGTAAAAAATGATCATATAATATTTAAATATCTATAGTAAGCAAGCGAGATCGTCACACATTTTGATATAGTATGACGGGGGTGGTGGTGGGTTTATTTTTAAAAATGTTTAATAAATATTATGAAATATAATAATTATCAAAAATTAAATTTAAAATACATAATTTTTTATACAAAAAGAAGTGATATCCCTAAAAAAATACCTTTTAAAAAAAGATAAAGAAAAAGCGTCGTTCATCTAAAAACTATCTCACAAAAAATAGCTATCACAAAAACTAGCTACCTTTATTTACAAAAAGTACTGATATAAAAATTGCGTCAAGTTGGGGTGCAATTTCACTTTAACTTTGTTAGTGTTATTAAATTTTATACATATGTGCTTTTATATAATCCTGCTGACAAATAGGTAGAAGTTCCGTTTAAAATCTATTACATTTTTGTCATAAAGAAGAACATTTTTGTTAGTTGAATCAATTTTTTAAAATAAAAGATTACGTCAAATAATTTTTAAATTTTCTAGAAAATTAAAATAAGATTAAAAAACTTATTTAAAAATTAAAAATTAAAAAAAATGAAAGATTACGTCAATAATTTTTAAATCTTCTACAAAAATAAAATAAAAGAACAAATCTTTTAAAAAATTAAAAATTAAAAAGTATAAATTAAAAAAATTTTAAATAAAAAAACGGCGCGCTACCAATTTGATTGACAATAATAATAAATGAGCAATTACATACTAGCATTATTTCAATAATTACTAGGCAGCGCCGAGTTTTTTTATTTAAAATTTTTTTAATTTATATTCTTTTTAATTTTTAATTTTTTAAAAAATTTGTTCTTTTATTTTATTTTTGTAGATTTAAAAATTATTGACGTAATCTTTCATTTTTTTTAATTTTTAATTTTTAAATGTTTTTAATCTTATTTTAATTTTCTAGAAAATTTAAAAATCATTTGACGTAATCTTTTATTTTAAAAAATTGATTCAACTCTAACAAAAATGTTCTTCTTTATGACAAAAATGTAATAGATTTTAAACGGAACTTCTACCTATTTGTCAGCAGCGGATTATATAAAAGCACATATGTATAAAATTTAATAACACTAACAAAGTTAAAGTGAAATTGCACCCCAACTTGACGCAATTTTTATATCAGTACTTTTTGTAAATAAAGGTAGCTAGTTTTTGTGATAGTTCTATATAACCAGAGAAAATACTATATCAATATTCTATCAGTACTAACCTAATGTCTGTTCTCACGTGCGATAATCACACAAAGTTAGCACGATTGCTTTATATTAATCCGCCGCTACGGCGCTATGTCATGCCGCTATCGTGCAATATTCTTATGCGTTGTAATAATGCGAAGAACTTTATTTTGCATTAAAAATCATATTTCGTCCGTCAAAAGCATTTCCCTAAAGATAATTTCGACAAGCGGGCTGAAGGTCGGTGCTCATTGACGCAACTTTACTCAATAATTACCACCTTAAAATGGAGTCATTGGTTTGACCGTGAAAAGTCGTTTGAAGGTCACGTAAAGGTCACCTTCATTTTTTTAAATGGAACTTCCTATTTTTTATTACTTATTCTTGTAGCTTATCTCGAGAGCTTTCCAAAACACTATAATACAGTATTTCATTTAGTACTTTTCAAGTTATGAGGCCTGAAATAATTTCTTAATTTTACATAAACCGTAAAATATCTAGTAAAATATTCATTTTTCGATTATCTTACCTTAATACTTTTATGTACAAAATAATAAGAGGAATCAATTGGTCTAAAGAAAACACATAATTGTTTCGAAAAAAAAAATGTAAATTGCAAATTACATTTTTTCTTTCGAAACAATTATGTGTTTTCTTTACACCAATTGATTCCTCTTATTATTTTGTACATAAAAGTATTAAAGTAAGATAATCGAAAAATGAATATTTTACAAGATATTTTACGGTTTATGTAAAATTAAGAAATTATTTCAAGCCTTATAACTCAAAAAGTACTGAATGAAAACTAACTTAATTATAGTGTTTTGGAAAGCTCTCGAGATAAGCTACAAGAATACTAAATAAAAAATGGGGGTTTCCATTTAAGATTTTAAAGTTGACCTTCACATGACCTTCAAATGATTTTCCAAGGTCAAATCATTGTCACCATCTTATGGCCCCCTTGAAGCCACACAACTTTTGTTTGAAATATTTTTCGATTTAACGCAGTGTTTGAGATATTTGAGTGGGTCCTTTAAAATGGAACACCCTGTATAAAGAAATAAAAATGAACTTTTGAACGGAGCATGCTAGAAACTCCATCGACATTTCTACAGATAGAGCTTAATATTCTATCTCAGAAAATGTAAGCATATGAACTGCAAAAATTCTGATAGTTTAAATAATTATTATAAAAATTATGTGTTATAATATGATGTAACAAGTATAGCAGCTTCTATACTGACCGCTGCGACACCCCCACTCCAATCCAGAAGTGTCCCGCCATCTACATCTTGGATGCTCAGCTCTTCCACTGCGCCTACAGTCCCGCAATTAAGTGGGGCATCAATAGCGGCCGCGTTGCCTACGCCTGAGGCGCGCGCATCTTCCATCACCAGTCCCCGGACGCAAAGTAGAGATCGACGGGTATATCAAGGAGCGGAGCTCAGTCTTCAGTGGATAGTGTAGTGTATTTTGCATTGCATTTGGCATTTGGTTAAAGCGCATTTGGTTAAAGCGCAGTTGGTTAACAATTCTTGAACTGATTAGTACTTATCTTTCATTAAGTATATTTTAAACTTAGCGACTCTGTACTTAGACTGTACTTAATAAATTCAGTTATTATTATACTTCGAACTCTCTCACTTGAATTCCTGGACTGCAACCCTCCTCCCGAGCCATCACCGAGGTAGACGGTATCCAGTGGAAGAAAGCAGCATCCACGCATCAAAATACAGCAGATCTTGGTAAGTACTTAGCCAAATGTCATTCATCTAATTTCTTTATTCAATTTCACTCAAACTTACTACTTATACTAATCGAAATAAATTGCATGATAGTCCTTAATTATTCGGGAATCCATACCTTCAACGATCCATATTCCTGCATCCATACATTCAGTTAATTTAAATCTCATCTCGAACTTGAAAGACTTTCCCTGGGAATTGTCTCGTAAATATCGTGGGTCGGTAATTTATTATTAACATAATATTAACACAGTTAATTATTCGGTAAGATCGTATGGTCATTGCATGAGACCATCCTTAGGAACATTCTTCTCCGACTATATGCTAGCCGCAATTTCGACCCTCATTAAACTCGGGTGACTAAATCTGACTACTCTTCTCTTTACTCTGGGATTAACAATTACTTTTCGGTCAATGAATATTCACGCGAGACCTTTTCTTTTCATTTAACAGGTGTCGGTTTTAGAACTCAGTCAATGTGAGTAACATCGAGTCACTGCACAATATTATTCGATCTTTCTAATCAATTAAATAAATTGTTATCGAACTATTTAATTAATAGATGGTCCGTGTGCGACGCTCAGATCCAATTATTCATCAAGAGTCCTCCATTCGCGAAACCCCTCATCGCATACGTCGGAATAGACGCACACGACGTCGGGTAGCATCCCGCAGGCGCTTACCGTGTACCCGCGTCTTGCTTCCAAACGAGATCATAACGCCAACCCCTGCAGTCATAGAAACAAATCTTCAAACGTCCGAGGACCCGCTTTCCCCTTCGGTCCCTGAACCAGAGGAATATACGGAAATTCAGGAAAATATCAACGTCTGGATTGAGACTTTCGCTCCAACGACACCACCGATGGAGAACCATTACACCGTCCTAGAAACAACAGAAGATTTTCCCGACGATTTGAGCAATTGTTCGACCGTTCGACTTCAACGATTCCCTTACTCGAAGGGTTTTGGAAGCCTGGGAGCGAAACGCTGAGATTGTGCCGAGCCCAGTAATACCCGACCAATACGATTATTCGCCGGAAGATTTCTATCCTCGTCCGAGTTATTCGCCTATAGCCTACGAAGAATTGGACCCTTCAGTCATACCCTTAGCGGTCTCCCCGGTAGAGGTCGAGATACCCCTTGTAAGCTTAGAGACCTTTCGTACTTTAAATTACTTGGACAGCGACGAATATTCATATATTCCTCCGGAAATGTACGAATTCCCTCGCGAAGAGTAAATTCACATCTATTATATAAGAAGTAAATATGAAAACTCGATTTAACTAAGAAACAAATACTTACCTGAGAAACACTCAATAACATTCATCCAACTTATAAGGAAAGGGAGGAAGTAAGGAAATAAATAAATAAAGAAATTGTATATAAACACATATATTTATTCTCATTCCTTCCTGAATCCTCTCTACGAAGCACAACAGATCCTTAATCTCTCGGCGTCCCAGGGTATAGCCGGCCTAGCAGGTTGCCCTAAAACAGAAATTGGGAGATTAACCACGTTCAACTGATCAGGGCAGCTATTATGTAGCTTTTATGATTTCGATCACAATTCCGTTTACGTCTTTCAGCTATTATGAATCTTGTCGAAATCGGAACGGAATCGGGTTTCCGTACGTTTTGGTAGATGCGAAATGAGAATTAATGAAACAAGCAGAATGGGCGAAACGGACAGTTTCAGCCAATCACAGTGCAAGAAAAACGCGTCATTTTTAAGTGTCACGCTGATTCTGCTCAAAATAGGGTTACGCAAGCCGCCAAATATTAACATTGTCAGCCGTTGATAGCCTTTTTATTAATTTTTAAAAGTTTTATTTGTTTAAAAAGTATAAAAAATTAAATAAAATTTAAATTTAAATTGGTGTTGTTATATTTTGTAGAAACATGCACCAAACAAAACGTGCTGCAGAAACACAACAGAAAATGTAAGTAAAATATTTATCTTTATAATAATTTTTTACAAAAAATATAATAAATATAAATAAAAATAATACACTAATCATATAATAATATACACACACACACACACACACACACACACACACAATAAAATAAATAAATGATAAATAAATAAATAAATAAATAAATAATAAATAATAATAAATAGATAAATAAATAAATAAAATAATTTATATAAATGAATTAATAATATATAATAATATAAATAAAAGTAATAAATAATAATAATAAATAAATAATTATTATTTTTATTTTAATAATGTTCCATATAGTCATGGGGCGAGATTGGCGCGTTGATGTTAAAGCGAAAGCAGCAAAATTAAAGTTATCAAAGTGGTACAGGAGGAGGAGGCACAAGCACAACTCGTTTGTTAGAAATAGAGAAACGATTATTATCGTTAATGGGTATAGAAGCAGCAATTGGCCATGAAAGTGTTATAGATCGGGAGTGGCTCATTGGCGCACAGTACAATTGCCCACCGTGCTATTAGACACATAAGATTGCGCACCGTTCGATTGGACACGTTACATTTGCCCACCGTTCAATTGGACACAGTTCTTTTGCGCACAGTTCTTTTGCGCACCGTTCGATTGGACACGTTACATTTGCCCACCGTTCAATTGGACACAGTTCTTTTGCGCACAGTTCTTTTGCCCACAGTTCTTTTGCGCACATTACTTTTGCCCACATTACTTTTGCGCACATTACTTTTGCGCACATTACTTTTGCCCACGTTACTTTTGCCCACATATATTTTTCCATGCGAAGGGAGGTTCCACATGGGTTTGCAACGGGGTGGGGGGCGGGGGGGCGGGTGTGCAGCTGTGCGTGTACTTTGGAACGCAAACTGGGATTCTACATGGGTTTATAAAACTGGGCAAAAGTATCGTGGGCAAAAGTAATGTGCGCAAAAGTAATGTGCGCAAAAGTAATGTGGGCAAAAGTAATGTGCGCAAAAGAACTGTGCGCAAAAGAACTGTGCGCAAAAGAACTGTGTCCAATTGAACGGTGGGCAAATGTAACGTGTCCAATCGAACGGTGCGCAAAAGAACTGTGCGCAAATGAACTGTGCGCAAAAGAACTGTGTCCAATTGAACGGTGGGCAAATGTAACGTGTCCAATCGATCGGTGCGCAATCTTATGTGTCTAATAGCACGGTGGGCAATTGCAACGTGTCCAATTGTACTGTGCGCCAATGAAGGCTTCTCTTATAGATCCAGCAGAGGTAGCTATATTTAAATTTATTTACTATTTATTATTAAATTAAAATGTTATAATTATTTTTATTTTTTATCTTTATTGTTTTATTTATTCATCCTTTTTATTATTCCCTTTTTTATTTACAGCCAGAAGTTTGGAGAGAACACGTATTACCGGTGATTGATTTAACGGAATCCTCGAGAAAAAATACTCGAAATGATTTTACTTCGTCCAGACGACAGACACACAGACACATTTGAGATACACAGACAGATACACATCGATCTTCTCATTCACCTGAAAGTATTCTAATAGTATTAAGATCCCCATCCAGATCACACACACACGGACCTGATACACAGACACACACAGACACACTTTCACCTTCTCATTCGCCTGCAAGTATTCCAATAGTATTCAGATCCCCATCCAGATCACACACACACGGACACACTTCAGATACACAGACACACACAGACACACTTTCACCTTCTCATTCGTCTGCAAGTATTTCAAATATATTCGAAACCCCATCTAGATCGGACACACTTCAGATACACACAAACACACTCTCACCTTTTCATTCGCCAGATAATGAAGCAGTCTTGCTTCTTTCTTCTGCACCACTTCCTCCAAGTTCAGAAAAGAAGAAGTACAAGGCCAAGCAATTAAAAAAAGAAAAGTGACAGAAGTCCGTGGTAAGAGAATTTAACAAATTACTTATAAATAAAAAATAATAAATGAACTTAGAAATATCAACCTCTTATTCTTATATACAGTATATTATCTTTTTTTATAAATATTGATATTGAAATATTACACGAGATGCAAGCACAAACAGCTGCAATAAAAACATTAACGGAGGCGGTTGTGAGCATTGCAGAATCTATGCAAAAAATTACAAATGCAAAATTGGTATGTACATTTGTTAATTAATTATAATGAATTCTCTGATTGTTTTTTCCTTATTTTTGAAATAAATAAAGCTATAACCATAGACGTTGATTAAATCTACACAGAACGTGTGGAAGCCTGAGAGACCCCCACACGAAAAGAAAGATGTTAGATAGAGATATTTTCCGAATATTAAGTATATTTTTAGTATTATGCATTATGTAGAAGTACATGATATCATGTGATAATTAATATATATATCAGTAATATACATTACAATATTCTATCAACGAGTCGCTCACGTATGCGTTGTCCTTGATGAAATAAGGCTCTGCCTTCTGCTAATGGCTGTACTGCTTCGTGTTCATTATTATCTTCCAAAGCCATGATGGCTTCCGCAGGCTCCGAAGGATCAGGCAACCCAGCCTGTATGCACATATTGTGCAATACTGCACAAGCATTTATAATTTACGCTGCTTTCTCAGGTGCATATTTCAAAGTTCTATATCTTAAAAGGCATCTAAATCTTTTTTTAAAACACCTATGCAACATTCTACAGCATGTCGTGAACTGCTGTGACGTTGATTAAAATAATCCTTGGTGTACCAGGTTGCGCTTCAGCAAATGGTGTTAAAAACCATGGTTCTAAAGGATATCCAAAATCTCCTTGAATTGAAATAAAATGATTTAGTAATTTAAAAACTGTAATTAGCAAAATTAAACAATTACCAAATATCCATCATTGATTGCCAGCTTCATATTGCGCTTGTACAAGACGCTTTACATAGCAATGCCTCCACACAAATGAATCATGAGTGGAGCCAGGATATCTTGCCACTATATTTATTATTTTTAAATCTGTGTCGCATATCTAAGACAATATTATATGATATTAAGTTTAAAATATTTTTATCTTATTAAATATTGATTGTATTAAAAATTAAAGATATATTTACGATTTGTACATGTTGTGCATGATAACCTTTCCTATTAACGTATAATCCTTCATGCAAAACAGGAATTCTTATCGCTATATTAGTTCCGTCTACAAATCCCAATAATCCCGGAATTCTGGAATTGTAATTCCTATATGAAAAACATAACTTATTAAAAATGATTTTATCTTTTATGATTTTTGCAGATGCAGAACAGTTTAATAAATACAGAAAGAAATAATGACTAATATGAAGATGTAAAGAAGAACATTAATTGTGCTATTAATGTAATAATACAATAATGTGTTATTAGTGTGACTTAAACAAGAATGTGTTATTAATTTATATTTATGTGTTGTTAATGTTGTTTATGTGTTATTATGTTACACTAGAAGAAAAATGTTAATGTGTTATTAATATAATGTTTATGTATTGTTAATATGTTGTTTATGTGTGTTATTATCCCTAAAAAAATACCTTTTAAAAAAAGGTAAAGAAAAAGCGTCGTTCATCTAAAAACCGTCTCACAAAAAATAGCTATCACAAAAAGTAGCTACCTTTATGTAAAAAATTAACTCTGAACAATTTTCACAAAAAATAGGTATTTTTATAAAAAGTACTGATATTAATTATTTATAAAAAATTGCGTCAAGTTGGGGTGCAATTTCACTTTAAGTTTGTTAGTGTTATAAAATTTTATACATAATATTTTATACATATGTGCTTTTATATAATCCGCTGCTGACAAATAGGTAGAAGTTCCGTTTAAAATCTATTACATTTTTGTCATAAAGAAGAATATTTTTGTTAGAGTTGAATCAATTTTTTAAAATAAAAGATTACGTCAAATGATTTTTAAATTTTCTAGAAAATTAAAATAAGATTAAAAACTTATTTAAAAATTAAAAATTCAAAAAAATAAAAGATTACGTCAATAATTTTTCAATCTTCTACAAAAATAAAATAAAAGAACAAATTTTTTTAAAAATTAAAAATGAAAAAAAATATAAATTTAAAAAATTTTAAATAAAAAAACGGCGCTACCTAGTAATTATTAAAATTGAAATAATGTTAATATGTAATTGTTCATTTATCATTTATTATTATTGCCAATCAAATTGGTAGCGCGCCGAGTTTTTTTATTTAAAATTTTTTTAATTTATTTTTTTTCATTTTTAATTTTTAAAAAAATTTGTTCTTTTATTTTATTTTTGTAGAAGATTGAAAAATTATTGACGTAATCTTTTATTTTTTTGAATTTTTAATTTTTAAATGTTTTTTTAATTTTATTTTAATTTTCTAGAAAATTTAAAAATCATTTGACGTAATCTTTTATTTTAAAAAATTGATTCAACTCTAACAAAAATATTCTTCTTTATGACAAAAATGTAATAGATTTTAAACGGAACTTCTACCTATTTGTCAGCAGCGGATTATATAAAAGCACATATGTATAAAATATTATGTATAAAATTTTATAACACTAACAAACTTAAAGTGAAATTGCACCCCAACTTGACGCAATTTTTTATAAATAATTAATATCAGTACTTTTTATAAAAATACCTATTTTTTGTGAAAATTGTTCAGAGTTAATTTTTTACATAAAGGTAGCTACTTTTTGTGATAGCTATTTTTTGTGAGACGGTTTTTAGATGAACGACGCTTTTTCTTTACCTTTTTTTAAAAGGTATTTTTTTAGGGATATCACTTCTTTTTGTATAAAAAATTATGTATTTTAAATTTAATTTCTCATAATTATTATTTTTCATAATATTTATTAAACATTTTTAAATAAACCCACCACGATCCCCGTCATACTATAACAAAATGTGACGGTCTCGCTTGCTTAAATTTTTATCCTTTTTAGTTCCTGTATACTATATTATATAAAGCAACACAAATAGTTTATATAAAGTTATAAATTATAAACATAAACGTTATCTTAATATAAAATATTGTACAATAATAACAATATTGTACCGAATTAATGTGATTATACAGTTAATTTTATGTTAAGATAAAGTTTATTATGTCTTTAAAAATATGTAGCACTTTTACTTTTTTTATTAAATTTTTTTACTTAATTTTATATTAATTTAAAGTTTCTCAGCAACACAAATAGTTTATATAAAGTTATAAATTAAAGACACAAATAGTTTATATAAAATTATAAATTAAAGATATAAATTTATCTTAATGTGTGTGAAATGCTTTAATACATGAACATGGAAAACATGTCGAAATATATAGATATTTTCATTTTACATATACAGGGTGAGTTTTATTATTGCTTGTGTCAATCTTTTTATCATGCGGGAGATTACCGACTACATAATAAATTGATCGGTACATAAATGTCAATTATTTGGATCGACATTATATATCGAAAACCCAAATATAATGTATACAATTAAAACAAATTAAAAGCCGAAATTATATAGTATGAATTTATTGCTATTATTATTATTAAAGTTACATATTTAGTATTATTATTATTATTATTATATACATTATATTCGGGTCTTCGATACGATCGATCTAAATAATTGACACATTTAATTTATGTACCGATCAATTTATTATGCAGTCGGTAATCTCCCGCATGATAAAAAGATTGACACAAACAATAAAACTCACCTGTATTTGTATTAAACGCGATTAATTAATTAATAACTTACTTACAGTCAATTTCGACAAACATTTGCACCGTACAAGGCACATTAAAGCACTTGTTGTAACATGTGTTGCGTACGTGTGTTAATACGTGTATATATTATCGACAGCGACAGTCGTACGCCAGATCTATCGCCATCTGGTGTCGACAGCGGCAGTCGTACGCCAAATTTTGTTCTATATATATTGTTTGATGACGTGAACGTTTCTTAATCGTATTTTCACGATTTTAGAATTATATATCGCGATATTTCCACTTCTACAGCTCGTAGAGTAAAAATAAAGACACTTTTACTATATAATTCGAACATAAGCTATCGATTAAGCCTAATAAGAGCTCGATCCGTTCAGCGGTTATCGTAATATAATAATATGAAATAATCTGAACTGGTCTCAATTTCCCGTCTCGCGTAAAGAGACACGGCGCGCGTCTTGCTAGAGAGATGAACTCGACGCAAGACACTACCGTGTCTCTTGATATATTAGACTTGAAGAAGAATGTTAAGGTGTTATTTAACTAATTATATTATGTTAATTTAATTCATTATTAATTTCTTGAATAAATTTTTTAAATATGTTGTACATTAATAATTATAATATATTTTTCGCAATGCATTTTCTATAGAGTTTTTTAATAAACACTTACCAGTTAGGTCGAATTAATAAATTATTGCGTGTTTAATAATTATATTATATGTAAAGTAATAATATATATATATATATATATATATATATATATAAATGGTAGTATATATGTATATTTATAATATAAAATATTCAATACTTACCATAATTAAATAAAATAATTAATTTTAACTTTAACTTTAATTTAATTCAACTCTAACACTTTTATTTTTATTTAAACTTTTTTAACTTAATTGATCGACACTTTAAAAGATTGTCAACGGCTGTCAACATTAATGTTTAAAGGTTCTCGTAATCTCATTCCGATCGGAATTATCTTTCCGCCTGCTCGCGAGGTGTCGAAATCATTTCGATCGATTCGGAATCATTCCGAATGTTCATAATAGGACAACGTCAGAATACGGAACCATTCCGATCGTTTCGGAATTTATCTGCATGTCCATAATAGGAAAATGACGAAAAACGGAATTATTCCGATCGGAATCGTTTCCGAATAAGTACATAATAGCTACCCAGGTGAGACCGACAGACCGATTCTGAGGAACACGGGAACGTGGACGTGATACTGGGTATGTCACAGTAGTGACAGTCTATCTATGCGGCTGGCTTAGTATATTATATTATAAGATCTATTAAAGTTTCGTATATATATATATATATATATATATATATATATATATAAATCTAAGCCAGTGCTATTTCTATATCTCGACAGATCCTCTGAGAGTGCGTCCCGTGCCTCAAAGCTGTGTCGATGTGTGTTACGTCCTAACGCTTCTCACTCCCTGTTTCCTAGGAACAGGCCTGCGGGGCTTACCCTTACAGACGAGTGAGGTTATGTCTCTCAATTTATATTTCGGGGCAACCTGCTAGGCCGGCTATACCCCAGGACGCCGAGAGACTCAGGATCTATGGGTGCTTCTTCAGGGAGTATTCGGATCGGTGAATAAAGAAATCAAGGCTGATGTGTAGTTAATGGTTTCCTTTTTTTCCTTATTTATTGTTGGTTAACCTTACAGATGGATTTCGTATATTCGTAGGCGTACAATATCGTGAACATATATACATATATTAAGGTTCCAGGAGAGTGTCGAGGAATTCCTCGCTAGTCTAGGATATTGTTAACTTCTAGATCTACTAGGCCCTCTTCGATCGGAGATATTTCTATGGGATCGAAATCTATTTCCCCCAGTCGGACTGGAGAAAAGTCAGGGGTTGAATAAAACGACGCGGGGCTACTGGGAGGACTGGGCGATGCTAATGTTTGGACGTGACGATCAACGGTAGTTGGAGTTCTTCGTATCTCCGCGTTTCGTTCCCAAGCGAGGAGCAAGTTATGCGGAATCCTGACTGTCGGGTCTTCAAGATCGTACACGACGGTGGGACAGTCACTCAAGCTGTCCAAGCTGTCGTCCACTACTTCAGATCCTTCTTCAGATTCCTCCCCAGCTGGTATGATCTGAATACTCTGCTGATTGCTGGCCTCAGAGTTGAATTCGGAGGTCAAGGGAGCAAAGGAGAGATTTGCGGGGGTATTTTCGCGATTTTCTACGGACGTTATTATATCAATTGGAATTTCGTCCGTTGCCTTAATATTTCACTTCGTCTTACGCCTGAGTCGCGGAGAGGGATCTCACGGCGAGTAAAGGGATCTGGGCGTCGTGCATTAACCATCTACCAATAAATATTTATTTATTATTTATCGTTTAATTGTTCTTTAGTTCGTGAATTTAAATTGCGAGAATAACCAGTTACTTACGATTACGGACTTCAATTGGTCACCTGTCAAAGTGAACGTGGCGTGTAAGTCTAAAGTCCCATGAATGATTTTAAAGAAAGTGACAGGATAGATCCTCAAGTCACGGTTTAATTCATTTATTTAATGAAAAGGTTATTAAATAGTTATTCTCCATGCAATGATGGTAAAACGAGTGTAGGGATAAAGAAAAGTAGAAGGATTAATACCTTATCTGCTGGTTTAGGTTTTATTAATTAATAATTTCATTCGATATATCACACTAAACCAGTTATTATTTTATGTTTCAGTCGGTCTTTAAAAAGCGCGTCCTGTGCTCTAACGACAAGTGTCGATGTGCAAGACGTCACGTCACAGCGGCACAGAGTCCGTAAAGGAATTTCTCTGGAGAAAATCCCTCACGAAAACGGCAGAGAAATAGAGCAGGCTACCCAATGCACATCGATTGACAAGTCGAAGGCGACTTTTCGCTCTTATGGTTAAAACCAAAGACAGACTGAATACTCGATGTCCAAATAAAATCAACGTATGTGTATATTTAAGAGAAAGAATCGTTGGATTTTTATTTCAGATTGGATTAAGAGAGTATTGTACGAAGAAAGGATTGAGGAGCACGGAGTATGTCACTGAGGTGACAGTCCGTCGATGCGGCTGGCTTAGAGTGCAAAGGAATGTGAATTATTTAAAATTCTATATTGGTCTAAGCCAGTGCTCTCCTTATATTTCTACAGATCCTCTAAGAGTGCGTCCCGTACCTTAAAGTCAAGTATTGTTACGTCCCGCAACGAAAAAAAAACTTTTCTAATCACTTATCCTCTATATGGCTACTTTAAAAATCACTCATAAAACTTTATAAATCATTAATTGAAATTACCGAATTGTTATATTATATATATATCCCACATATTTCAATCATTAATAATAAATTGATTAATATAGTATATAGCCAGAAGTATATTATGACATACTAGCAGTACTAACCATGTACAAAGATGTTTATATGAAGTATTATTATTAATCAACTTTATTCAAGTGAGAAATAGATTCAAAATTTTATTTAAATATCTATGTATATTTAATCGATAATTAATTGGAATAATATATATATATATATATATATATTATTATATATATATATATATATATATATATATTATTCCAATTAATTGAAGCCGGGGTGTCGGCTGCTTCAATGATTTAAAATACTTTTTGTTCTAATAATACCTTGTATTCTAATCTTCAGAATATACATTAATTTGTATAGGAGCCTTTTTTATTTCTGCGCTGATTTAGTTGAGTCTTTCCGCCTTGTCCTTCGTCTTTGATAGTAATCTTTAAAACAATTTTCTTATAACGCGTTATCGGTTCGCACTTAATACTGATTACACTTATTTTTTCGACTGTCCCGTGCTCCTCCGATGGTTCGTATTTAAACCCTTGTTTGAGGTTTTTTGAGAGGGGGACCGCTTAGTAACATGGCCGCACGGGGTCATGGTGCGGTCAAATTGAAGTGCAAGCGAAGATGATTTGGTGCCGAAATCCTTCGTTGCACTTCCGCGTTTATTGGCGAATTCGCTGGTGGTTCGCTGAGACAGTGACTTAATGAGGTGAATGCTCGATATCGCATTTAGCAATAATATTTTATGCTAACGTTTAATATTTTAATTATGTCCGGATTATAGTCTGTGAGACTATAACACCCCTCCCCCGTTAAAAAAGAAAAACGGAGGTTGAAACGAGGTTTTTCTATAATTTTTCAATCTTAATTATAATATAATGTCTTTTCCCGTTTTACAATGTTAATTACAATCGTTTCTTACATCTAGCCTCTATATACACACATATATATATATGTTTATTTTATTTTTTTTTTTCTAAAACCGTGTGCTTCTACTTCTTTTTAAGATCGGTCTAGGCATTCTATATGCTTGATATTTGTCGATTTCATCTACTATTCTAACAGTTGTTTGTTTAGGTTTATTTTTCCTATTTTGGATAATTATCCATATTATTAATATTACAATAATTATTGTGGTTATTCCGCTGGATGCCATTGGGTAAATAAATTGTTTTTGTTTGAAGAAATTATTTTTGTTATTCTTTAAATCGTTATTTATTTCTTCTAAGTTATTATTTAAATTTTTTAACTCTAATGGATCATGTATTATGTTTTTAAGTTTGTCGTCGTTATCTCTTTTATTTGAAACTGTTATATTAAATTCTGGTAAGAATGTTTTTATAATTGTACTGTATGTGCTTGTTTCTGTTTGTAGCGTCATGTCTGTAGTTGTCATCTTACAATTGTCGTGTAGAGTAATTCGACCTGATTTCTTAATTATCCTCTTGTATTCAGGATACGTATTACATGTTATCGTGATTTGCTGCGGTCGAATATAGCCAGGAGTGTGGCTGTCGTAATGTGATCCATATTGTGCGGGTCGCTATCATATGGCCTATGTTACAATTTTCGTGGTACTTTTGTCTTTGTGTATATATTTTGATTTCGCACGGTGTATTTTCGCTTACATGATAGATCGGCTGATTTTTTTCGCATAGGTATATGTTATTATTATTAATACATTCGTCTAAATCTTGTTTTGTTAAAATTAAGTATGTACGTGTTTCTTTATTTGTAGCTATTAGTCTATTAGTTATTTCTGTGTA
>JALHBL010001526.1:35000-38917 GCA_023638675.1 Camponotus pennsylvanicus
ACACAGACAAACTTTACTATTCGAAGGCATATGACTGTTTAACTGAATATTTTTCAATATCCTAACTAAACGTTCGATTATTCAAACAAGGTCAAGATACTAAAAGAAACAATATTTTTAAATAACAAAATAAAAACATTAAATAAAATCATGTTTCTGTTACAAATATAATTATTTTATTGAAAATGTAGATATTTTTATATATTTATATCTCTTCTTTATCAGTATTTATAAATAAATATGGATATTTTTAATTATTTATATTTTTACTTATAATTATATATATAATTGTCTAAATAACTAGAAGCGAGCTAATAAGAGTCAATAAGAATCAATACGTTGTAATTCAGGCGCAAGGATATATTTAAAAACAATAATAAAAAGGCTATCGAACGTTTTGGCAATTTAAATTATTCTCAACGAATTTAAGTAATACAATCGTGTCAAAAATTAAGAATTAAAAATTGAAAAATTAAAAGATCGCATAATATTTATTATCAATTATATACAATAAAAAAAGAAATTTTGTCATGATTGTTATTAATAATGTGCATTCGAATAATAAAGTTATACTGAATAAAATTATACTGATATATTGATTTAAAATAAAAATAAGAGATCTTACTTAAATTTACGATGATAATTAATTTTTCTAATTTTATAATTATATATAGATTTATAATTATATATTTATAATTATACGTATAGATTTATAATTATATATTTGTTTATTATTTAATGTTTTATAATTACATATTTTCATTCTATAATTATATATTTTATGTTTACTTATTTATTTATTTATTTCTTTAATATAGTTTTTAATAATTTGTTAAAGTAGTTGCTTATGTACCGTACGTTTCGAATATAAATATACATACATATTTCATATTTTCTAATTAATTTTATTTATTTTTTTATTAATAAATTTTATTATTTAATATTAAAAAATTTTATTTATTTTATTGCATTTTTTATTTTAATTTATTAATAATTCTTAAATTTTTAGTAAAAATTGTTCTAATAAATGAATAAAAAGTGAAATTGCAATTTTATTCGAATTTATTATTGTAATGTGTTGCGTACATCGAATCATCTCGACTTTGGGACTCATCGGGAACCGTCGAGAATCAAAAATCTCGATCTATCCCGAGTCTCGATATTACTGAAAGGTCTCGATTCCCGTCATAGCAAGTAGTCTCTATCTTATCCCCACTCTATCCACTTGCGAGTTCGACCGAGACCCACGGTAAAGACTGTCGAGACCGAGCAGGAATAAAACGATATTTGCACGCTTCTAGGGAACGCGTAGTGCAGCGGGTGATGCCTACGTCCCCTGAGGAGCTGACAGGGCTGTGGGCATATTTAAAGTTAGCCCGACGACTGGATGCCATTCATTTTGATGAAATCGAGTCCAAGCGGCGGGGCGACAAAATCCGCGCATATTTCAAACTTGGACCAGGTCCGGAGCACCCCTTGCAGCCTCCCCTTCGATGAGTCTATTTTTAATTTTCTATAAATAGCTTTAATTTGTTTATATGTATGCGTACTGCTTTTCTTCTTCTTTGTATTGTATAATTTACGTCTGAATTCTTTTCTATAATCGTGTACGGTCCTGTCCATAATGATTCGAGCTTTTTCGATCGTCCTTGTCGTAACGTTTCGTCGTACACTAGTACTTTATCTCCTATTTTAAAATGAGCTTCCTTTGTGTTTTTGTCATAGTTCTTTTTAGCTTTTTCTTTTTCCTCTTTGACATGTTCTTTCGCGAGTTGATTAGTCGCTCTCAATCTTTCTTTTAACTCTTCCGCGTAATCGTCGTAATTATACGTCGGTTTAGGCGGTTTTGTCAATGCTGTCGGAATTTCGGCTTGATGTCCGTACACCAATTCGAAGGGTGTATATCCTGTAGCAGTATGCGGTGTTGTATTATAAGTAAACATCGCGAACGGTATCCATTCGTCCCAGTCCGTTTGATCTTCGTTTATATAGTGTCGTAGATACTCGGCTAATGTGCGATGCGATCGTTCTAACGCACCGTTGCTTTCCGGGTGATACGCGGTTGTTTGAATTTTGTTTATTTTTAATAATTTGCAAGTATTTTTAAATGTCTCGCTCATAAAATTAGTTCCTTGATCCGTTAGAATTTTTTCCGGTATTCCGTATTCAAGTATTATTTTTGTAACAAATTCTTTACTAATTGTATTCGCTTCTTGATTCGGAATCGGTATTGCCTTGCTAAATTTTGTTAAATTATCTTGAAAGGTTAATAAATATTTATTTCCGTTAGTCGTAATTGTTAGCGGTCCGACTATATCTAATGCGCATTTTTCAAACGGTTTATTGGGCGTATCCGTAATTATTAACGGCACTTTATTTTTCCGTGATAATTTGTTTTTCTGGCAAGATTCACATTTTGCTATATATTGTTCGACATCTTGTTAGATCTTTCCAATTATGTTGAAGTCGAATTCTTTTTGTTGTTCGTTCGATTCCTTGGTGCCCCCCTATAGGTGCATCATGATATTCGGCTAGAATTTGTTTTTTCTCTGTTTCTGAATATATCTTTATGTTATCTGTGTTGGTTTCTTCTTCTCCTTCTTCTGTTTCTATTAATAAAATGTCTTGGTCATCCTTTTCTGTGGATGGTTCCGGTATCGCGTTGCGGCTTAAGAGGATGCCGGAGTCGCAGCCGAACTCCGACGGGTAGGCGCCCTCATTTTAACATAACTAAAAGTGTCGGTACATTACCAACACTTATAGTTATGTTACCGACAGTATTGTCTAGAATAAAAAGACATGCATATTTTACAAAGAGCAATGTGAAAGCTTTTCTTTACATTGTGTTTAATTGTGTTTATTGGAACAAAAAATATGTTGCATTTTCACTGCTCTATCGTCTCGTACAAGCAACGATTTTAGAGCATAGATCTGTCTTTATTGCATACATATTGCACAATTCTACTATTGCTCTCATTAGTTATGTCTTTATATATATAATAAAAATATAATTATATATATACAGGGTGTATAAAAAAGGTCGGAACCCTTGAATATTTCGAAAAATATAAGTTTTATCAAAAAATGTTTCAGACAAAAGTTGTAGGGTTTAAAAAGTTCTATTTACTGGCAATATCATTTTGACCTTGAAGAGTCACTGGAAGGTCACATGAAGGTCACTTCAATTTTTTTTAATGGAACACCCTATATATTTTTGCACATTCTTGTAGCTTATCTCGAGAGCTTTCCAAAACACTATAATTAAGTATCTTTTCGTTAAGTACTTTTTGAGTTATAAGGCTTGAAATAATTTCTTAATTTTACATAAACCGTAAAATATCTTGTAAAATATTCATTTTTCAATTATCTTACCTCAATACTTTTACGTACAAAATAATGAGAGGAATCAATTGGTGTAAAGAAAATACATAGTTGTTTTTAAGAAAAAATATGGAATTGTTAATTGCAAATTACATATTTTTTCTTCAAAACAACTATGTATTTTCTTTACACCAATTGATTCCTCTCATTATTTTGTACGTAAAAGTATTGAGGTAAGATAATTGAAAAATGAATATTTTACAAGATATTTTACGGTTTATGTAAAATTAAGAAATTATTTCAAGCCTTATAACTCAAAAAGTACTTAACGAAAAGTACTTAATTATAGTGTTTTGGAAAGCTCTCGAGATAAGCTACAAGAATGTGCAAAAATATATAGGGTGTTCCATTTAAAAAAAATTGAAGTGACCTTCACGTGACCTTCCAGTGACTCTTCAAGGTCAAAATGATATTGCCAGTAAATAGAACTTTTTAAACCCTACAACTTTTGTCTGAAACATTTTTTGATAAAACTTATATTTTTCGAAATATTCAAGGGTTCCGACCTTTTTTATACACCCTGTATATATATATAT
>JALHBL010001527.1:0-11534 GCA_023638675.1 Camponotus pennsylvanicus
AATTCGAAATTAAAACAATAGAATTATCTTTCAAAATACAGCAATTATTGGGAATTTCTGTTGTAAGAATACAGTTTTCAAAAAATATTTTCGAATATTGAGGATCGTTATAGTCATGGAGAAGAGGTCCTTTGCTATGTATTCCATGAAATTTTTGTCCGGATAAGTGTGACAATTGTGTATTAATATTTTCACATACTTTAAGTTCTGCATATCTATTGCATAATTGTTGCAATGGACGATCAGCTTTTCTGATTTTGGATTTTATAATTTTCATATAATTTTCATATTTAAATGCACTAAATGTATCAAGTGTTCCAAACTTTCGTACATCATTAGTTAGTGTAATAAATTATGAATATTGTAGGACATTAAGTGCTTGCCATAGATTTTTTCGAAAGATATTATAAATTTTTCCAGATATTTTTCTGCGTCATTAATTTTTTCTATATGTAATTCTGGACTCGTCAGAATTCGAATAGCAATATGTAAAAAAATAAAATTTTCGTATATTTTTAACGACAAAATTTTTTTCAAAATAAATGGTCCTGTGTATAATAAAAATTGTCGTAATTCAGTTGCTTTCCACTTACTCACATCATCCAGATTACGAGGTTTTCTGGAAAATTCTTTTGGAATATAGTTTCTTATATTTTTTAATGAATCTGATATTTGTTTAACTTTAAATGCTGGTAATCTTACTTTTAAAGACCCACTTAGCCATAATTTTATCAATTTTTTCACGACACCAATACATACCAAATGCATATAATCTAATGGTATGTTGGTGACTAAACCAAAATCTGGTATTTCTACTAATTTATAATATTCTTTATGATGATTTTTATCAAATTGTTTACTTGCAAGCTCATCTGTTCTTTCTTGAAAATTAGTACCAGGGAAACAAATGCGATTCTTAATATAGCAACCTTCAATATTACATTTCAAGCAACTGTGATATCCACTGTGCCCTTTAGTTGAAGTTACAAATGATTTTGCAGGAGCACCTCCTATTAAACTATGAATTGAAAATTTTACGATGTTGTTATCATTTTGTACACCATTTTTACATAAAATTTTACATTCTTCTACAAAATCTTCTAAAAATAAGTTAGCATCAGATGGTTTAGATTTTCCGAAGAAACAACCAATTAAAAATACTTCAGAATGTGGTACGATTGAACCAAGTATGGGCCATAATTGATTTTCGGAAGACCGAGAAATAGGAAGTCCATCGATGCCTACTTGAAGTTTTATATGATTTTCATTGTTATTCCCATAATGTTGAAGATAAGATTCAAGAATAGGTATAATACCAAAATAACAAAATTGTCCTGGTGGTATGTCACGAACATTTGTTTCTCGAGGCGTTTTTAAAAAAGATTTTGCATGTTTCGGCAAATTATTAATAAAACATGGATGTTGTTTTAAAATCAATAATAACGAAGTTAAAGCTGTATGTGAAATGTTATTCGACAGACTCCATAAACGTAATTGTAATTTTATATAATTCAAACTCTCTACAGAACATATTTCACTGCGAGAATAGCAATTGTTTTCAGTTATGCATGAAGGTATTAACATTTCATCACAGTCTTTTAAAAATAAAATATCATTGTCTTTCTTTATGCTTTGTGTCGTATTCTTGTCTTCTAATAATACTGTTTCTTTAACATTATTTTTTTGTAAAGAATTCATAGCTGAATTCTGCACTTCATTAGTCGATAATAAGTGTGAAGTATTAATGACATCTACAACTGTAAAATATTCCTGACGTATTTTTTTAAGTCGACGAAAATGCCTTTTTGATATATTTTCTATAGCTTTTCTCTTTCGGTCCGTTTTTAAGTACATTCGATGATTAATTCGATAAATGATTCGATGAAAAGATGAATAAACTGAAAAATGTGCATGTTTAATAAATAAATATTAGTACTTTTTTAACATTACGGGAAAAAAATAATGTAGAGAGAGATATTGCAAAAAGAAATATATATAATAAATAAATAAATATATATATATATATATACACAATAATTAACGAATATATAATAAGTTATAGGCGTTGTGATATATTTAAAAGAATTACTTTAAATGAAAATAATGTGATCACAGTACAAAACTGTACGTGTGTAATTTTAAAATACAATATTACAACCATACTTAAATGTCTTATTTAATTGCTGCAAAACTTGAGATTAATAGAAAAATGCAAATGATTTTATTTTTAATAGATACGTGCTTTCTTCAATATAGAAAATTACTTTTCAGTACTTCTTTTTCAGTACTTTTCAAGTCTTCAATATAGAAAATTACTTTTCAGTACTTCTTTTTCAGTACTTTTCAAGTAGCAACTTCTAAAAGACATATTAAAAACATCTAAAAGATGTGTAAAAAAATATAATATCTTTTAGATATCTTTTAGAGGTTTGTGTCTGGCATAAACGTCTTTACATATTTTTAAAACAGTTTTCATTATGAAAACATATATAAGTATATATTTGAAGAGAGGAAACCAATTTATAAAATATATACACGTCTATGTATATATTATGTATATACGTCCAATTAAAGTATATTAATATCTTGATTCGATGTAACCTCAAGTTACGTGCTTCAGAAACTGTACAATTAAACACATTTTTTGAGATTTAAGACGTCAACACATAATACATTAACTTACCGATTATATGTTAATTATTTAAAAGATTTGTCTTTTTATACTACTTGTCTTTTTTTCCTTCGTTCGTCTCTTGCTTGTCAACTACCTTTCTGTACGTGCATGTGCTTCTAACGTTAAACAATTGAATGCATATCGTCTTGCAGTAACGTATCCAGTGAGAAATGATAGGTCAGAAAGATGGCTATTATACATCTATTAGATATCTATCAACATCTATAGACGTTTAATATATATCTAGTAGACGTATTTTCGATCTGTATTTTTCACTGGGTATGCACATATTTTGAACTTTTCATAGATATTTATTAGACAAACATTATTCGTCATTGTATATGCATTTTATAAACATACAATATACATATAAGAGTCATATATATAACATGTTTTTATGCACATAAAATAAACGTATTAAATACTTCTAATAAACGTCTGTTAGTCGCGTAAATAACATATTATCATGTAAACATTTATTTTATGTTTATTAATATACGTTGAATGATATTTATATTTTTTATATTAGACTAAATCAAAAAATAAAAAAGAAAGTAAAAATAAATATTAGTGACATTAATAATTAATAAAGCATTATTACAATATATTGTTTTCGCATATAATTAATATTCATATAATATATTTACTCAATTTTTTTAATAAATGTTCCTACAATGATATGTTATTTATGACTAACAAACGTTTATTAGAAGTATTTTATGTTTTATTTTATGTACATAAGAACATATACGACTATTATACATATATTGTATGTATCTTACATCACACGTATGTTATACGTATATTGTACGTATATGAAATATATAAATTTGTACTATAAATCTATTATTTACACACTAACATACATGTATAATATATTCAATGATGTACGATATGATATACTATATATATATATATATATATATATATATATATATATGTATATATATACATATAATATTTCTAACACAGACAGATATTCAATTATCAATAACATATTATCTTATTAACTATATTTAAGTAACATTATTTAATATTATTTAATATTACTTATATTATTTATATTATTTAACATACTAATGTATGTTAAATAATAAATAAATTAATATGTATATTAATCGTGTACATAATACATCATTTATATATGTTTTATTTTTGTATAATATACGTCTACAAGTTATCAATAATATGTCTCATATATATATATCATGTACGTAGTTTATACCTCAGAAATATATCTATTAACTGTAAAAATTATATCGTTTCATACGCGTTTTATGTATATATTTTATACATATATTAGATATATTTCTATATATATCTATTAATTGATAATAGATATATATATATTATACATACAGAAAACATCTTTAATAGATATAGATGTTCCATAGATATATAGATTTAATATATACATCTACTAGATTTTTTGTTCTATGTGGGATATTCTTACATTATTTTAATGTAATTCTCGTTTTTCAATAATAACTTCTAAAGGTTGTATACTCCGTAGTGTTAGATCCATATCCAATTTTATTGAACTTATTTGAATATTTTTCTTTACTTTGAATTCAAATGTTCTTATCAAATTTGCTAAGACAACTTTCATTGAAATCATTGCATATCTTTGACCTGCGAAAGTTTGATAGTTATATTCAAGTAATTTTTTAATTATGATGTATGTTTTATGTGATTTATTTATGCTTACCTATACAATTTCTGAGACCATCACTAAATGGTATGTAATAATCCTTATGAGATGTTTCCATTTTCTCAGGGGGAAATCTGTCCGGGTTAAATATTAACGGATCGGGCCAATATTTTTCATTTCGGTGTACAGCCAGTATTGCCAAAATAATTTCAGTGTCCTTTGGCAAAATAAACTCTCCTAAACATACGTATATATATAAAATTTTATTATTTAGCAGTTATGTGTTTATATATATATATATATATATATATATATATATATATATATATAATAACAAGACATATACACACATAAAATAAGAAGATAATTATATTTAAAAACAAACCTATTTTTGTATCCTTTGTTAGATATCGCCCAATTAAAGGAGCAGCAGGAAATAATCTCATAGTTTCTTTAATGACCCGTTTTAAGTAATCCATGTGTTTTAAATCTTCGTATTTAATTGGGGCAGATTTTGGAGTTTTCGTCTCGTAAATTTGCCATAATTCTTTATATACTTTTTCCTAATGTATAAAATTAATAAGATATACATTTAATTATATAAATATAAATATATGCAATATGTATAAATTATAAGAGATTTTAATTTTATATAATTTAATTTTAATTTAATTTTATTACATTTAATTTAATAACATTTACAGATTCGTATTATGATATTATTCATTTGTACATTTCGTTTATTATGAATAAATTTAATAAATACGTACTTGTATCTGAGGAAAATTTGCCAACATAAAGATTGCAAAATCTATCGTAATACTTGTTGTGTCGAAAGCCTAAAAGATAAAAATTTCATTTGTTGATTAATATAATAAACAAGTTAAAACAAAAAAGGCTCCAATATGTTGAATATAAAAAATCGGGAAGAAATGGAACTAATAAGATCCGAGCATAGTAAATAAATGCAATTATATTGTGTAAAAAATTTTCTTTAATAATAATTTTGATTTAATAATAGTTTCGATTTTTTCTTTGAGCCATCTTCAGCATACAGAGGTAAATAACAGGCTGACAAAGAATTAGATATAAACAAACGAAGACGAACCATTAAATTGCATATGAAAAGGAGGGTAAAATAAACATGTGTGGACATAGAATGCAAAACATTTGAACTTTCAATTTAAACTTTCAGTAAACGATTATTTTCAATAATCGTTACATATGCATGATGAAGACATTTCATATCTGTTTGAAAGTATTTAATTTGAAGTATTTAATTTAAGTATTTGAAGGAACGTAATTTGTTTATATCAGTATAAAATAAAATTATATTTTGATTACAGATTGTATCTCTAAAATGTTCAGAAAAAAGTAAAACATATTTATGGTATGTTAAAAAATATACATATAAAGCAATTCATGTTATCAACATTGTAATTGATTCTTTCTGTTTCTTATTTATATTAATCTTTTGCACTCCATAGGCGCCAATATGGCGACGTACATTTTATAATAAAATTATTTATGATATTTATTTTTCAGTCGATTATAATGAAATTATTTATAATACTGAGAGCAGTAGTGACGATAGTTAAGTAAAATTTTTTTTATTTGATAGAATAACATGTTCTAATGTTCACTAAAGGTACCACAAAAATGCCTTGGAATTGCTGGTAGGCCATATGACAAAATTAGCTGGAGTGCCAAGATTAAATAATGTTAATTGTATTATAACAGTATATTATTTATTTTTGTATGCTGAATGATTCACAAAAAGTATTCACCGAAACATTATTATTAACAAAAGAATTTTTACACAATATAAATATAATTAATATAGAAAAATTATATAAGAAATATTTTACATACTCCCTAATACATACCGCTAATATCATCGTAATTAGATTATCATGTATCAGCTCTTGCGGGTACTTGTCTTTATGAGATATTTCCATTAGATTGTCAAGAAGTGTCTTATCTATATCATATAAAAACCAAAAATATAAAATTTTGTTCGTATGTGTACATATTAATTAGTTTCTTAATAGTAGGATAGTAATATAGTAGAATAGTAGTATAGTAGTTTTATAATAGTAGGATTAAATGTGTCACTTTTTGAGAATTAATATTGAAAATAAATTTAGAAAAAGAAAAATATCTTGGTAATTATACAGAAAGAGGGCAACCTCATGTATAATTTTGACCTTGACATATGTTATCAAGGACATGACCCTAAGTAACTTTTCCTTATAACTTAATCGGCGGTCTCTTATAATTTCTAAGATATTTAAAGTTAAAGTTGGATTAGAAATAGATTTGGGTTTGGTTATATCTTTCGGAAGTGGAACTCCCCCGTAGGGGAGGCGGAACCCACTGCGTCCACGCATACACTTTTTCACCCATACAAGAATTGTGGGGTGAACTTCGCTTCGCATTGTAAAGTATATACGTGGGTTCCGCCCTCCCCCCTTCGGGAAGGCTCCACTTCCAGAAGATATAACCTAACCCAAACTTATTTCTGATTTAAAATTAAAATTTAGTTTAGGTTATGTTATATAACACAAACCAAAGTTTCGTTTCGAATCCAACTTTAACTTTAAATATCTCAGAAATTATAAGAGATCGTCGATTAAGTTATAAAGAAAAGTTACTCAGGGTCATGTTCTTGATAATATATGTCAAAGTCAAAGTCATACATGAGCTTGTCCTCTTTCTGTATAATTACTAATATCTTTAGCAATGATCAAAATTAGGCAATTTAAAAGTGTTTTAACAATTGAAACAAACATTTTAATCATATTTTAAGTTTTTGAAAAAAAAAGTTATTTTCACGATTTAAGAATCTTACATCATAATATAACAATAAAAAAACATACAAATAAAACATGGATAAAAACTTACGTGTTGTTTCATAGTTAATGGTGGTATTCAGTGCATTTAATGCATACATGCGCTGTTGTATTATCTGTGTAATAATAAAGTTTGTAGTAAATATACATGTATATGTATATGTATATATATATATATATATATATATATATATATATATATAATATTATAAGTTAAATTAATTAGTTATTAATATTCCAACTTACCGTATTTATAAAAGAATGTAAGAACTTTACATTCTTTCGTTGTTCTCGTCCCACAGCAGTGAGATTGAATATCCAATTAGAATATAAGAATGGATTTCGCACTCTGGATTTAAAAGTTCTTCTCAAGCTAAAAGATTTTTCTTTTAAAATATTTTATATTATATAAGCACTTGTATGATATAAGCACACAATTAACTATAATTAACTATAATTTTAACCTTTAATTTCTTATGTTAATGTATATAAAAATCATAATGATACATTTATTTAAAAATATTTTATGCACTTTTTATGCATTAAATGCACAGAATACCAACATTAAATATGAAGATTGCACTTTCAAAAGAATTGTAATTATTAAGTTCTATACGAATAAATTAAGAAGCAAATATTATTCTCTTAGTTATACATCAAAAATATTATTCATAATAAAGATTTAATTTGAAATATAATTGCTACTTGTACATTTAAAAAAATTCTTTTGAAAGTGCAATCTTCATATTTAATGTTGGTATTCTGTGCATTTAATGCATAAAAAGTGCATAAAATATTTTTAAATAAATGTATCATTATGATTTTTATATACATTAACATAAGAAATTAAAGGTTAAAATTATTTTACCTCGCAATTACTTGGAGACATTGATTGATCTCATTTGATAGAGATTCCATCTTGATGTTCGTCATTGTACCTTTATAATGTCATGAAAAATAAACTAATTAGTCAAGATATTAATTATTAATTTATTAGTAATATTAAGTTACTAAACCAAGAAGATATTAATTTTTAGATATTAATTTGCAAAATACTAATTAAAAAAATGTTATAAAAGTAAAAGTGTTAAAAAAGTACTAAATGTTTAAGTAAATGTTTAAAAAAGTACTATTTTATCGTCTATTATACACAAATTTACTTTTTCTATTAAAAATTATAAAAAGGAATAAACTAAAAAATTATTTAAAATACATATGTCTTTCTTGCCAAAGTTACAATATTAAAAATATTACAAAAATATGAAAGTTATAAATATTTCATACAAGAACTTAATATTGTTATATCAAACAAAGTAACATGAATAACATGATAAAATAATTTACTATTAATGATAAAGTATTTTGTTATCAAATTTCAAATATAATACACCTGAAAATTATTACAGATCATCTTATATGACAATTAAATGTGTTTTTATCGTTATAATAAGAAAAGATCTTATTAAGAGACGACAAATCTAAATGAGAAATACAATATTATATATATAATGTGAATAAATAATAGCCCAAAGTTTCTTTTTGTACTATTTTATTAAATTTTTATAATTTTTATATTATTATTTTTGATATTATTACTTTGATAAGAAAGATATATAAGTTTAAATAATTTTTTATCCCCAATTATACATTTTTTATGTCATAATTTCTTCTAAGAAATACAGATTTGCGTACACAATAAAATAATGCTGCTATGTATTAAATTAACAGCTCTTTGGATATAATCTTTTGAACGTGGTATTTTGAAAACATTTTTCAGACTTGTCTTGAGAAAATAATTTTTGTATATGAATCATTATGCTATAATTTTGATTAACATGCAAACTTATGATCAACACAACCAATTCAAATGAAATAAATTAAATCTACTATTGTTAAATTGTTATAATTATGACAATTTTTTACTGTTTGCAATTTTATCTTTATATCAACTTTATTTAATATTATTTAATCTAAGACGTATAACACAACTATCGTATATACTGTTGATGCGTTTTGTTTTCTTTATCTCTTGTAAATTTTTTATTTTTGTTAATATTGACGGTAACATATATGCAAAATTTTATACAATATTTTATAAATAAATAAAAATATTTAATCTTACCACAGGCAGTACTCAGAGAGTATTTTGCTAAATGATTGTGAAGGATTATTTTCTTCCTATTTAGTCCAATTTTTTCTAATTCATCTGTCAGTATCAAAGATTGTTCCACAAATACATCAAAAAACTTTTGTAATGCAATTGTATTAAAATTCCGTGCTATTATTTTTCGATTTTTAATCCATGTTAATTCTGTAATAAGCATTATAAGAAGTTACATTAAAGAAAAAAATATATAATATACGAATAAAAATCATGGTATTAGAAAATGTTATTAGAAATTTAATTATTAATAATTTCAAATTTGTCATATTGGTATTGGTATTAAAGTATAAGTAAAAATATTATATGTTTGGTATGCAAATAAAATATAAAAACTACTATTTTTAATTAGGTTATTATGTAATTTAAATATTAGAGAGAGAGAGAGAGAGAGAGAGAGAGAGAGAGAGAGAGAGTGTGAGAAAGAGTGAGTGAGAGAGAGAGAGAGAGAGAGAGAGAGAGAGAGAGAATGAGAGAGAGTGAGAGAGAAATAAGACTGTCATTTGTAATTTTAGTAATCTAACAATAAGAAAGATTTTAAATTTCAGACTTTTCTGACTGAAATCCGAACTCACGATTCATAATGTATAATTATTGCAACTGTTGACAAAGCGATAGAAATAAAAAAAATCTTTTATGTTTTGAATCTTTTATATTTTACATTTTGAATTATTATGATAATCATTAATATTATTAATTATTAGTCATTATTGTTGAAAATTATTAATAAAAATGTGATTATTATAATATTTTTTCTGTGGTTAATAATTCCGACTAACGCTCTAGAGCGACAATATCCTGTGAGGTCATGCTTAGAAAAATAACACTCAAAATCTGTGATGTACTTAAAAAGATCCCCTGATGTCCTGCGACACCTGAAAAACCCGGGCAAATCCAGGAAAAATTTGACGGATAGGAGAACTAATTAGAAGTTATTTTAAATTTTATTATACTAAAAATATCTTACCGGGTGCTGTTAACAACCCTTGGCCGAATGCTGGTTCAACAAATTTATATACTATATTTTTCTCTACAGTGTTTCGTAAAATTACCTATAATGTAAAATTTTAAATATTTTTTACATATTTCCAATATATACTTGTTTATGACATTTTGACAATCAACATATGAATAATTCATATGAATAGTTAACATATGAATAGTTAACATGAATAGTTAATATATGAATATTTCAATAGGCAAATGATACAAATTTACCTAAACTTGATATCGAGTTATTAACAGATTTGAAATACAAGTAATGCAATCAGTATAACTGTATTGAATTCTTCTATTTTCAAAGTTAATCAGATTGCATAGTTAAATTTTTAATTATCTTTGTATGTACTTATGGTACAAATAAACGCAAAGTTTTATTTCTCAAATTTTTATTTTCCGGATATGTATTACTTGATATTTGAGTTATTCATATACTTCAGAAAATCTTAACTTAGATTAGTGATAAATTATTGTTAATTTATTATTAAAATATGAAAAAATATGAAATATTATTATTTATTTGGAATATATATATATAGATATATATATATATTGTTGCAATCTCGCTATATATATGTATATATACACATATTTTCTAAATAAATATAAATTTGCATTATTCTTGAAATATATGGCATTACTTTTTTACCTGAATTTCTTCTGGTTCATGTATAACAACGAATAATTTGATGCCCATCCAAAGTTTGAATGGCGACGCATAATCATTCGTCAGTTCAATTATAATATTTAAAAATTCTAAAAAATAAATTTTATAATTTATCATATAATGTAATTTATGAGTATTTTATTTTCAATTAATATTAACTATAATTAATTTTCGGAATAATATTTTTATCTTTTTATTATTACCATCGGAACTCCGTCGAAGAAAATGATATGCATTTCCGATAAGGGGATATGCTTTGGGACCAGGCAGAATGTTTACCGTTTTAGTAGAAGATCGTCGACGACAGTAATTCAAGATAAAATAACTTATGGCAATACTTGCCAATGCAATTAACACATCAGTTACAAACAACATTGTTAAACAATGATAACAGCGAAATAGGTATGGTTTCACGTATGTTACTACCATTCTGTAGATGGTATGGTTGCTTTTATCGTGTCTTCCCCACCCAATCGTACTATAAATAAAAAAAACACAATATACATAATGTATCCTTTAGATTAGAAAGT
>JALHBL010001528.1:0-70157 GCA_023638675.1 Camponotus pennsylvanicus
GTTCGATAGCCGTTCGACGGGCGTTCGACAGTCGTTCGATGACCGTTCATTTCCGTTCGACGAGCGTTTGATAGTTGATTTCCGTTCGATGACCGTTCAATTCCGTTCGACGAGCGTTCGTTTCCGTTCGACGGTCGTTCAATTACCGTTCGATGACCGCTCGACGGGCGTTCGACAGTTGTTCAATTACCGTTCGATGGGCGTTCGACAGTCGTTCGATGACCGTTAGTTTCCGTTCGACGGGCATTCGACAGTCGTTCGATGACCGTTCGTTTCCGTTCGACGAGCGTTCGTTTCCGTTTGACGGTCGTTCAATTACCGTTCGATGACTGCTCGATGGGCGTTCGACAGTCGTTCAGTTACCGTTCGATGACCGTTCGATGGGCGTTCGACAGTCGTTCGATGACCGTTAGTTTCCGTTCGACGGGCGTTCGACAGTCGTTCGATGACCGTTCGATGACCGTTCGATAGCCGTTCGACAGGCGTTCGACCAGGGTCGATCAGGGTCGACACATTAATATTATATCATGCTAAGTTGCATGGGAACATGCATACTTTTGTCTCACGACGCGTTTTCAGTAAAGCGATAATGATACGTGCCTATTCTAAAGTTTCGTACCGAGACGATTGTCTCCTCACAAACTCGTGACATGATGATATTAATAATATATTATACCATGCTGAGTTGCATACTTTCCGTACTTTCGTCTTACGACGCGTTTTTGACATGATAATAATGCCACATCTCTACTATAAAATCTCGTGCCGAGACCTCGTTGCCTCGTCACAAAGAGTTTAGAAGTACGCGAGTCGAGAAGAGTTTAACAGTGCGTAAAAGTTAAAAAAAAATAATGGATCATCTAGTATCAATTTATAAAGACTGGAAGACAAAATTATTGGACATATTATGTATCGTTGTACTAAACATGACTTTTACATGGAACGTAAGTAGTGTTTTGTGATTATTTTGTGAAAAATTGTTAAAAATTTGTGAAAAAAAATTGTGTAATAGTAAATATTTTTGATATAGTTCCAGGATGAAGTCCGGATACCGGGGTTTGTCAATATTGAGCACCGCCAATGGGTGCGGGCGGTGCGCCGGCAGGCCCTTGCAGAGACGTGGGGCGACACCCCGGAGGGCCGTCTCGATGTCGAGATAAACGGTTTGCGATACGTCGACATCTTCGATCTACGGCGGCTCTTCGAGGAAGAGCCCTACATTGAAATTATAGAAGAGGAAGATTGGAATATTGAAAAGGAAGAGGAGGAGCAGGAGGAAGATAAAGAACGGGAGAATGAGGAAAGAGAAGAGGAATGGATTGACAGATGTAAGTGTTTTTTTCTTTTTATAAATCTTATTGTGACTAGGTTTTTATTAACACATCTTTTTTCTTTTCTGTTCCAGGAGCTGCCTCCCCCTTAGCCCGGCGCACCCCCTCCCCAAATATATTATTCTTATTATTTTATTATTATATATTTTTATTAAATTAAATTGTATATTTTATATTATATTATTATTCTTATTATTATATTATTTTATTATTAGACACACACGCACACACACACACACAAATTGTATAGTACACGCACACATTTAAATAAATTTTATATTTTGATTGGAAAAAAGAATGTAATTATTTACGCGCCTCTCCTTGCGTTCCCATCCCTTGCGTCTCTCTCTCTTGCGTTAGTTCTAAGTCTCGCGTTAATCATAAGTCTCTCTTTCTCGCACGCGTTGTGCTCGCGCTATTATCGTTCTCTCTTTCGTACGCGCTATCGTTATCTCTCTCACTCGCGTTGTTCTTGCAATATTGTTCTCTCTCGCACGCGTTGTCTTGTGCTATTATCGTTCTAAATCTCGCGATATTATAGTTCTCTCTCGCACGCGTTGTTTTCGCGATATTATCGTTCTCTCTCTTTCATATGCTCGTCGCTCACTTACCTTTGCGTCGTCCTTCTCACACCATCTTATATTGCGCCATCCTTGTCGCACGTTGATATCATCCTTGTCGCACTGTCCTCTTCACACACTTAGCGCTATCCTTTTCCCACATGTAGCGCTGTCCTTTTCCCACACGTAGCGCTATCCTTCTCACATCACCGTCTTCTTTCCGCGGATCCCCCTTCTCCTCGCGGACCCTCTCGTCCATCGGTCACGCCACGGATCCCCCTTCCCCGCGCGGACCCCCTCGTCCATCGGTCGCGCCGCGGATCCCCCTTCCCCGCGCATGACGTCACTCACCGCGCGCCGCAGTTCCTCCTTCCCCGCGCGTGACGTCACTCTCCCCGCACTGCGGTTCCCCTCGCGCCTCACCCCCCCTGAGAGGACCTGGGTTAGAACCGGCCTAATATACCTACTTCCGTGTAATTTCAAATAATTTGTTTAATATTCTGAATCCCAATAAGGAATCCAGATTATTAAATAAATTATTTTAAATTCAGTTTGAAATTAAACTGATAAACAGTGATGTCAGAAAGAGGATGCGGCTCAAATGCACACAATCAGAGATCTGTGTATGAGCAGCGTCCTCTTTTTCGCACCACTGCTAAGAGAAAAGAATATACTTTAGATCTTACGTTAATATACAAGTCCTTTATATACATTTTATGATAAATATTGCATACGAGAAAAGTTAAGAGTGGTGTTGCCGCGTAGCGGTAAATGAAGAAACATATGCCATTGCACTGCATGCATGTCGCACACGTGGAAATCGAATTGCGGCGCAGAAATCGCAAATTAAGAATATATTCTTGTTCATTAAGAATATAATTCTTATTCATTAAAAATATAATTCTTATTCATTAAGAATATTTATTAAAAGAGGACTTATAAAGTATACATTTCAAGAATACAATTTTTTCGGTGTATCATTCACATATTTTCTGAACTAATTTGGAATGAGGAACACAAAAGGATATCTTTAAAATATCTCTTACAGTTCCGCAGGACTCCCTTAAGAGGTCCAAAAAATACCCTGAGCTGTTTGGTTTTATATCATATCCTGAATAAATTCCGCGTATATCCCGAGGATATTTAAGATATATTCAGGATCATCTTGAGGATATCTTGTGCTGTTTGGGTTACGTGCATATAGAATATGCATCTTAAATAGATGATTTATTTTACTTAAATAGATAATGAATGGATCATTTTCGTTTATTGGCCGGACATTTACTTGTCCGAAATATAAATCGATCCGACTTTTAATATCTGAAGTTTCTCTATTGAGATTGTATCAGAAATTAGATCGAAGTAATACTTTTATCTGTCGCCCTTTGCAAGTTTTATTTAATTCTCATGACTAAACTCAAGTACGAGAAAGAGTGCACCATAGCGATAAACGAACGAACTAACGCCCTAACAGCACACATGTCCAAAAGATCTCTAGAGAACATCCAGAGGATATCTGGATGTCTTATGGATGTTCTTTGGACATCTTTCGGACATGTGTGCTGTTAGCGCGATTACTGATTTTACAGTGAAATTTTACTTCCACTGACTATAATTAGTGAGATATAAAATAAAGTAACAAAAAATAAGCGTTTCTTCTGTATATATATTGTATATATACAGGGTGTCCCATTTTAAATAATACGCTCAAATATCTCCGAAACGATGTGTTAAATAAAAAAATGTTTCAAATAAAAATTATATGGCTTAAAGGGGGCCATCAGATGGTGGCAATGATTTGACCTTGGAGAGTCGTTTGAAGGTCACGTGAAGATCACCGTCAATTTCTTAAATGG
Source organism: Camponotus pennsylvanicus (assembly GCA_023638675.1). NCBI lineage: Eukaryota > Metazoa > Arthropoda > Insecta > Hymenoptera > Formicidae > Camponotus > Camponotus pennsylvanicus. The sequence goes on from JALHBL010001528.1 coordinate 3,748, forward strand.
AACTTCCTACTTTTTATTGCATATTCTTGTAGCTTATCTCGAGGGCTTTCCAAAACACTATAATAAAATATTTTTCCCTCAAGTACTTTTTGAGTTATAAGGCTTAAAATCATTTCTTAATTTTACATAAACCGTAAAATATCTTGTAAAATATTCATTTTTCGATTATCTTACCTTAATACTTTTATGTACAAAATTATGAGAGGAATCAATTGGTGTAAAGAAAACACATAGTTATTTTTAAGAAAAAATATGTAATTGTTAATTGCAAATTAGCAATTCTCCTATCCTTGCTCACTGGTCCAGAGCACGGTCGCTACCGTGCCCGGTCAGGTGCACCCGATGACCAGTAGCATCCCGTCGAGCCACGGACGATCCGGTCCAGTGTACGGGCGCTCTCGTATTCGGTCGATTGCAGTCGGCGTCCGGAACCGTCCGGCTCACACCCTTGACCTAACCGTCATTTTCACGGCACCGACCGAATAGCCGTTTTTGTGACTCCTGACCGAATAGCCGTTTTCGCAGCTCCTGACCGAATAGCCATTTTCACGGCTCCTGAATGAATAGCCGTTTTCACGGCTCCTGAACGAACAGCCGTTCTCACGGCTCCTGGAACAAACAGCCATTTTCACGGCTCGCGTCCGACCTGCATCCGTGCCTAAGTGTACGCGATCACCCTGTAAATATCCTGCGTCTTTAGAATAAGATCCGCGTCCGTAACGAAACGTACGCGACCATCATGTAAATATCTTGCGTTCGCGTCCATGCCTAGTTGTACGCCCCCCCCCCCCTGTAAATATTCTGCGACTTTAGGATAAAGTCCGCGTCGTACTGTGCACATCTTGCGTTTGATCTGCGTCCGTCACGACCACTCTATAAATATCTTACGAATTTATATATGTTTGTGAATCTAGATTAACTGAATAAAATATCTGTTCTGTTTCGTAACGTGTAGTTCTGCGAGCCTGAGCCTCCCCTTCTCCCAAACCCTGACACCGGCGAGCCGATCCGCGGCGTCGGGAAAGGTGCTCCGTTACAGATGTCTTCAAGACCATTTTAAAAGATATTTATTACCCATATAGCACAGAAGTTTACATCAACATTGCTGCAATGTTACAACATTGCACATTGCAGTGTAATGCTGCAGAAATATTGCAGAGACATTATTTTGTAATATTACTTTGGCAATGTTGCAGCAACATTTTAACATAGCGAAAATGTATAACATGTGTTTCTTTACTTGCCGCTACGTGGCGACACCAAACTTAATTAACTCGTATTCGAATTTTCATCTAAAGTGGATATAAGGTCTACAAAGGACTAATGTTCCAGCAAACATGATGACATCTAAAAATGTCTTAATGACGTATTATACGTCATTAAAATGTTATTTAGACGTTATCACGTTTGCTGGGGTATTTATATTTCTTGTCTTGTGTCAGTTTAATTTCTGATAAATTTACTTGATTTATTTAATATTCTGAATCGTAATAAGGAATCTAGATTATTAAACAAATAATTTGTTTAATAATCTGGAACCCTCGTTGGAATTCAGAATATTAAACAGATTTTTCTCAATTGAATGGATAAATGGGAAATAGTTCATTTATTGCACGTATTAAAATATTTTGGTGTCGAGTGTATGTAAAGTAATTGTATGTATATTGAGATAAAAATATTTAATAAGAAACATTTAATGAAAAACACTAATAGATGTTTTGGTAAATATGCCGATGAAGGGAGCCCGCCTCGATTACCTTGACCTTGACATGTTGTTAAGGTCACTGCCCTGAGTAACATCCAAAAGGTTTTAGCCGTCGCTCGTTGCTTATTAAAAAGTTATTAACAAAAGAATTTTACAATTTTAATGCTTTATCTCCGAAAATATTGATTTGAGAAAAAAAATTTTAAGCAAAAAATAAAGCCGCTGAAAAACTTTACAAAAAAAGTTATATGCATTTTTTTCATAAACCTACTATTTTAGCTGTTATATGAAAAAGAAATAATTTTAAATACATTTAATAAAATTTAAATTTATACAGAATTTAATACAATTAAAAAATATCACAAATGTATGTGTACACATACACACACGCGCGCGCGCGCGGGGGGGGTGCAAGAGGGGCCTTCGGCCCCCACTCCCGCAACCACCCCGCCGGTAGGCAAGGTGGACCTTGCTTTACAACTTACAGCATATATCCATTGTGATTGAACCATAGACTTATACTAATAGACTGCGCAACCCAACGGCCGCGCTGTCGTCGGGACCAAGAGAGAGAGAGAGCATGAGCGGTCGGGGCTCTGTCCTTGTCTAACGGTGCGAGTGGTGGGGATGACGATATCTCCTCCCTCACTCGCAGGAAATATCGTCATCCCCACCACTCGCACCGTTAGACAAGGACAGAGCCCCGACCGCTCATGCTCTCTCTCTCTGGTCCCGACGACAGCGCGGCCGTTGGGTTGCGCAGTCTATTAGTATAAGTCTATGGATTGAACTCTTCGCAATGCGTCCCCTACCGGCGGGGTGGTTGCGGGAGGGGGGCCGAAGGTCCCCCCTCGCACCCCCCCGCGCGCGCGCGCGCGCGTGTGTGTGTGTGTGTACACATACATTTGTGATATTTTTTTAAATGTATTAAATCCTATTCTAAAAAAGGCATGTTAAGTCGATTCTCGAATGTATCGGTTTATCTCGAAAATCTCGAAATGTATTGTTGCCTCTTTTCCGTCGCTCTGATTGGTTTTTATGGTGTTGCATGTTTTGTGTTATTTGTCATTTGACATCGCGAAGGTTATATTGACAGTGCAATACGAAGAATTGGTAAATCAATAAGAGGAAATAATTACGAAGAGGAATTTTTAAGAGTGCAAACTTCGAAAGATACGTGGTAAGTATAATAATACTTTATATATAAAAAATGTGTTGCACATATATGTATATATATATATATATATATATATATATATATACACTTTATAACGCTATTTAAATTCTGTTATATTAATGACACCAATTTATTTTTAACTTATTTACTTTTAATTTATTCTTATTTGTAACTTAATTACATTTAATTATATATTTTTTAAATATATATATATATATATATATATATATAATTATTGTCCTGTTATATAATCATATATAGGTTAATTTAATTATCTTAATTACAGGTCAACATTCATGAATATTTCAGACCTTTCAACCTATCATCTTTGATACTGTAAATAAAGATTGTTTTTGAATTGATCTGTGAGAAAATTAATAAGTGTTTCCATCTTAAAAATCAGGTAAAAAAAGTAAAAATTATTATGTATATAATAATAATAATAATAATAATAATAATAATAATAATAATAATAATCTCTTAATAATAATCATAATAACCTCTTCTTTTTTAAATTAAAAGAAAAAAAAATATATATATACAATATAGGATGAGCCACTTAAGACCCGATCATACCAATAACTCTTATAAGAGATAGAAACGTTTTACGTTTTTTTACGATGTGTGGCTGTAATTTACATTACTTCATTTAAGCTACAAAGGTTAGTCTATATTAATTTAAACTACAAGTTCAAAATAGTATGCTACTTTATTGTAATCTGTTACTTTATTTAAAGTAGTAAATCGATCACTATTATGATGATCAATTTATACAGTATTTTGCTTTGGATGGTTATTATTTTGAACCTGTAATTTGAATTATTGTAGACTAACCTGTGTAGTTTATATGAAGTAACATAAATTATGGTCACACATCAAACATAAATAATAATATTTCGATTTGATTCAATTAATAAAACCGCGAATATTTTGTTTTGGATAAATATTCATAAATTTTCATTAAAAAAATCTCCGAAGCATCTCCACTTGGGAGAAAGCTTTTATTTCCGCAAGATATCTTCTTCAATATCAATTTTAATTTTAAGTATTTCTTCAAAATTGTAGGAGTCATTTGGCTGGCCGATTTTAAATATCCTGTATACACACAAAGTGTTTAGTATAACTGTTCGCATAATTTTTGTGACGTTCTCAATAGTTAAAAAAATTTATATAATAAAAATTTATCTATTTCATGCAAGCTTTCATATACAGTAAAAAAATTTTCTTTTGGGAATTAAAAATATTTTAGATCTTAAGAAAAATAATAATTTTAATATAATATATATTTAGCAATTTATTTCTACTAAATATATAAATAAAAATAAATAAATTATAAATTTTATTATCATTTTTATTATCCAGTACATAATCTTACAGATTAATTTAATTATTTTAATTACAGGTTAACATTCTTTGAATTTATTTTACAACATCTTGGATCACGAGAAAATTAACAAGAGCTTCTATCTTCGAAATCAGGTGAAATGAAAAATTAAAAAAAATATAATATAATTTAATTTAATATATTTTAGAAGAATAAAATTTGATTTTGCTTTTGCATTCCTAATAATCTCTTCCTTTTTAAATTAAAAAAGAATATATATACATATATAATAGGATGAGCCACTTAAGATCCAACCGTAACTTCAGTTTAGGTTTAGAAGACAGGCAAAAGCACTTGAAATAAAAGAATTGTGTATTGAGAGGAATATTTTGTGAAGATGAACATTTTTTCTCAGATGGAATTGCTTAGAAAATTTAAAGATCATCCTTACTTTTTTCAATAGAACCATGCAAAAAAATGAAAATTTATGAATGTTTTCGAAACAGAATATTCACGATTTTATTAATTGAATCAAACTGAAATATTATTATTTATATTTGATATACTGTGATCTGTTACTTATTCATTTAATTTTCATTTAAGCTACAAAGGTTAGTCAATAATTTAAATTACAGATGTTCAAAATGATGATCTACTTAGACGAATCTATGGATTGTTACCATTTTTAACATCTGTAGTTTCAATTTTTGACTAACTTTTGTAGCTTTAATAAAGTAACATAGATCACGCGGTCACATCAAATAAATAATAACATTTCGGTTTGATTCAATTAAAAACCGCAAATATTTTGTTTTGAAAAAGCATTCATAAATTTTCCTTTTTTAGTTTCTTTTGTTATTTTTAATATCTAATTTAATATCTAATATCTGATTATTGAAATTGTTCTGGAAAATACTTGAATCGTAGATGTTTCGAAGATGCATGGTCTCATTTAAAAAATAAAGATGACTCAAATTTTTTAAACATCTTGGGAAAAATATTTAATTCCGCAAGATATCTTTTTTGATAATTTTTATTTTAAGCATTTTTTAAAAATTGTAGAAATCAGTTAGGTGGCCGAACTTAAGTATCCTGTGTACTGTATACATACATATAAATGCATATACAGAGTATTCAATGTAACTGTTCACACAATTTTTATGATGTTTCCGATAGTTTAAAAAAGTTTATAATTGTGAAAATTAATTCGTTTTATACAAGCTATACAATATCGTGTACAATAAAAAAATTTAGAAACAAATTTTTTTTATAGTATATAGAAATGAAACTGCTGTCACGGTCTCATTTGCTCATATTGTTTCATTTTATGCGAATGTTTATTCTATTACAATAACAAAGAATTACATTACTTGAAAAGGACTCAAAGGAAGAGTCGAAATGTCGTAATAAAATTTATTCAATAAACTGCCAGTTGGTTGACAAATAATTCTCAATTGTTATTTATTACTGGCGACAATAAGAAGTCCTTTTTAATTAAATTTTATTCTTAAAGCTTTTTACACTCGTTTGAATCATCCTATATGATGATGATATCTTTATTCGTCCCCTTGGGGATTGAAGGCGCTTTTTCGAGGAGCGTACCCGAACCTCTTACACACCTTTCACAGAAAAAGAATACAAAATCACGCAAACCAAAATAAACAGAAAGGAAATAACAAGAAAATATAATATAAAATAAAAATAAAAGTAAAAATAAAAATAAAAATAAATACAATATAATACAATAAACCAAAGTGAAAATAAAGATAAAGGAAAACGGAGAAAAATAAAAATAAAAAAATTAAACAAAATAAAAATAAAAATAAACCACGAGCATACAGCATCAAACATAGCACCTATGCTGTGATTCGCCGCGCAGGGAAGACACTGCCTGTCCAACAACCGCTCGCTTTTCTTAATACTAGCTCTTATGACTATCCTCGGCTTATGTCTGCCTTACATTCTATCTTACAAACTACCCTATCTAACCTAACTAAGAGAGAGAGATCTACCCCTAACTTTTCGACTTCCGGTTCCACATACTCCACATATACTCCTTCACTCCACATACACCCCTCCATTCATCACACCCTCTCCTTCCACCTCTCTTCCACACTCCCCCTTCTCCTTCTCTCTTTCACTCTCTATCTCCCTCATCCACCATTCCCCTTCCCCATCCTGACTCAAGATCTCTTCCATTCTTTCCCACCAATTCCCCTCTTTTCCTCCTCCTCTGCATTCTCCCAGTACATGTTCCCATGTCTCCTCACCCCCCCCACACCGCCTACACTTCCTTCTTTCTTCCGGTTCCCAATATCTCGCTCCTCTCATCTCGTTATTCAACCTAAATCTTATCACCCTCCTCCATCTACTCTCCCCCCATCCCTTTTCCAGATATGCCGGTATTCCCTCCTCCTTCACCTCCCCATACCATCTATTGTACCTTGAATCTCTAATCCTTTCCCACCTTTCCTCCTTTTGCATCTCTCTATCCCTCTGTTCCCACCCATCATATACTTCTTCTCCCCTCCCTCTTTTCTCCTCCATCTCTCACTTCTTTTCCCCTGTCCTTAAAAAATTTCCTCCTCTCCTCTTCCCACCCTGTCATTCCCCTCCCTCTCGTATCTTCCTCTTCATTTCCTCAAAACATCTCCTCGCTAAGCCTCCGCCTTTCCCTTCTTCCAGTTTCTTTTCAAACCCTACTGCCCTTTTCCCTGTCCTTATCCTAAACTTCTCCTTCCCAGTCTCCTCCCTTATCATATACCCCGGTGTGCACCAATCCACCCCTAACGTCCACCTAATCCATCTTTCCTGCATTGCCTCCACCTCTTTCCATTCCCTCCACCCCATATTTCTGCACCGAACTCCATTACCGTTCCTACCAACCTCTCACACAGCCAAATTCTTCTTTTCCAATATCCCGTAAACCTCCTTTTACCTATCCCCCACACCTGTCTTATCACCGCCCCTGCCTTCCTTACCCTGTCTTTCACGTGCGCCTCCTGTCCTCCGTTCCTTTGCATCTTATATCCTAAATATGTGAATTCCTTCACCTCCTCTATCTCTTTCCCCTTCCATCTCCACTTTGCCGCCTTCCTCCTCCCTCCTCCTTTCCTAAACCTCATAACTTTCGTTTTCCCCACATTCACCTCTAACCTTTTCCTATCCATATACCCCTCTAATTTCCCTAACATGTGTGCCATCCCCTCTTCATTTTCTGACAACAGCACCATGTCATCCGCATAGGCCAGACAATATATTTTTTCCTCCTAGTTTCACACCACCCCATCCTCCCCTTCTCAACACCTCCTTCACATCCGCTAAAACTAGGTTGAATAAATACGGACTCATTGGACATCCCTGCCTCACTCCTCTTGCCGTCCAAAAATTCTCTCCTATTTTCTCTCCTACCTTCACTCTACTCCTTGTCTCCCTATACACCTCTTCTATCCTACTCCTTAATCCTTCCCTAACCCCTCTCCCCTTCATTGCTTCCATTAACACCTCCCTGTCCATCGAGTCAAACGCCGCCTTTAGATCCACAAACGTCGCAACCACCATTCCACCTTTCCGCTTTAGCTGCCTATTCACCAAAAAATTCAAAACATAAATATTGTCTATTACACCCATCCTCTTCCTAAAACCTGTCTGATTCTGTGGCACCATGTCTTTTTCCTCCATCTCTTCCTTCAACCTCTCTGTTAACACTCCCACATACACTTTGTACAGCGTTGGCATCAACGTCACCCCTTTATAGTCCTCTACCTTCACTCCTGCTCCCTTTTTCACTAAAGGAACAATTATTCCATCCTTCCACTGCTCCGGCCACCCTTCTCCCCTCCAGACCCTGTTACAGAAGCCCCAGATCCACTCCTCTATCCTTTCTCTCCCACACTTCCATACCTCATTTGGCACCCCATCCGCCCCCGCCGCCTTCCTCTTTTTCAACTTCTCCAAAACATACCTTACCTCACCTCTCCTCAGATCTTCTTCTCCTCTGCCCTCCTTCCCTTCCCTCCTCTTAACACTCTACATTCTATAACTCTACTTCATAAAGTACTTTCTCCATTCTTTCCCTTCTATCCCCTCGTTGATCCCCTTTCTCCTTTTCCTCTCCTTATTAACTATTCCCCATACCTCCCCTTCCGTCCTTATTTCCTGCGCCTCCTTAATCCATCTCTCGTTTTCCTCCCCTCTTTTCCTTTTACATAACAACTTGTATTCCGCTCTCTCCTTCCTATACCTTTCCCCCTTCCCACCCCTTTTCCTCCACTCTCTTAATGTTCTCCTCACTTCTCTCCTTTTATCCTCACATTCTTCATCCCACCATCCTACTCTTTTCCTCCTCCCACTTTCTCTTTCCCCCTCCTTCAATTTCTTCCTCCTTCCTTCTTCCCGCAATCTCTCCGACCTTCTACTCCTCCTAAACGTCCACTCATCTTCCTCCTTTTCCTCATCTCGTGACCCCTCCCTTTTCCTCTTCAAGAAGTCCTCAATACATCCTGTACTACCTCTCCTTTCCTTGCCCAGCTCCTCTATCTTCTTTGGCCTTCCTACTTTCTTCTTTCCCTCTTCCCCTCCCGACCTTCTCTCCTCACCCTCTTTTAACTTTCCCTCTCTACTGTCATTCTCCATCTCTTTTCCGTTCCTCATTATTCAAATCCTATTACTACCTAGAACTATCTTCCGCTATCCTACCTTGCTTCTTATAGACTCTATGGCCTGAGCGCGCTGTCCCCGCCGACAGTACCTTCCCTAGTGTCTTTCCTAGTGACTCTACACCTGCCTTCTACTCTCTGCACCCGTGTTCTACACTCCCGTCGCCACGTGCCACCCTAACTCCTAACCTCACTGCCTCTTTCCCTCTGTATTTTCTCTTCAATTTTCACTCTCCTTCCCTCCACTTTCTCCTTCGCCACTCCTCTCTTTCTTCCTCGCAGCCTACGCCACACTCTCAGATTCTCCTCTCACTCTGACCGCTACTTTCTCACTATTCACTGACCGCACACTCTCATACCTGTCACTCACACACTCTCCGGAACCGGAAGCCTCGAATCATCCTATATATATAGTCTCATAATTTTCGTACAATATTTTATTAGTATAACAAAATATTATATTAATTTTTATAAATTTATAAAATATAACTGTTTATTATTTATTTAACATTAATATTTATTATTTTATTTTCAGGTATGGAGTAAAAACACGGACAAAATAATAATAGGTTAATAATTATTTCTAATAATATTAAATTATAATATTATATTAAGTATTATATAAGAAATTAAGTATTATAGTTGTAATTGTATATATATATGTTACATGTTCGTGTTTATATTACTTGTATTTGTTTTATATTTCTTCCTGTTATATTTTTCTGTATTTGTACTGAATTATTAATATAGATTTTGTACATAAATTGTAAATAAGTTAAAACTTTAATAAAATAATGATGATGACAATGATGATAATGATGAAAATGATGATGATGATGCCAATGATGATTATGATGACGATGATGATGATGATGATGACAATAATGATGATGATGATGATGATGATGATAATGACAATGATGATGATAATTTTTTATAGATTTGCGTTTAAACTTCTAAAAATTCAATTTCAATCATTTTAATTTGTAACTTGCATAATTTAATTTATTTATTTAAGTTCTAATAGACAATATTTATTTTATAAATTGCATTTTATCATAGTATTTCTATTTTTTGCTCCGTTCATATTTTTATTAAAAATCTAAAAAATTTTAGTAGTTTAGTAGTTTGTTTAAATTTTAATAATTAATGCAATTTTGTTTTTATTAGTGTAGTATATTAATATTATTTTTGTCGTATATTCGTGCGTTTAAAATTTCAAAAATTAAATTTTGAATTGTATATTTAAATGTTTATGTGTTTTAAGTTTAATAGTTCATATATATTTATGTATTTTAATTAACAAAGAATTACACACATATTTTTGTGTATATATTTATTTTTAAAGTGTAAAAGATTAAATTTTAGTTGTGTGCCACAAATTGTGTGAATTTTAATAGTATAATATATACATATATTTGTCGGAAATTATAGTACGTGTGTATGTATATTTTTTAATTAGCGTATCTGTTAATTAGTATATTTATTAATATATTATTAATACTTTTATAAAATGCCGAGACGCAAAATACAGCGTACTATAGAAGAAGAATTTCAACGACGACGTTGTGAAAGAAAAGCTGAAAATCAACATCGTCGCCATCAAATTGCAAAAGTAATAAATAATATACCAAAATCAGTTAATGATAAAAATCATATTATTTGTATTGCTGGCACAATAGATGATAATCGTATAATAGAATTAAATGATAATGTTGAAGAACAAGTTGTTTGTACTTCTGGTACAATACATGATAATCGTGTAATGGAATTGGATAATGAAATTATTGAACAAAATTCTGGAAATACTGTATCAGTATGCCAGGAACGTTTTGCAGAATGGCAATCTCGTTATCGATCACGACAAAAAATCAACCTTATTTAAATAATACTATGTCAGTAAATAATGTTGTTGAATATTATATTGGTTCTATGAATGTGTCTTGCGTTCATTGCAATGCAAAGCATTTTATATCTGAAAAAATATCTAATAGAGGAAATTCATTTCATGATTGTTGCAATCACGGTGCAGTGTATTTGCAACCATTGCCAGAACTTCCTCAATTTCTTCATTCTTTATTTGACGGAAATCATGTAAAATCTAATAGTTTTTTTCAACATATTCGTAGTTATAATAGTACATTTTCATTTGCTTCGTTTAATGCAAATTTGGTTAATTTGCAAGGAAGGCGTTTTGGTCCATATTGTTTTAAAATACAAGGACAAATTTATTATCAAATTAATACAGCATTGTACGCGGCGCAAAATGAAAGTCCCACTTATGGCCAACTTTTCATTGTGGATTCAAATGAAGCGATCAATCATCGTCTTAATCAAAATTCGTGTTTAGATTTCGAAATTGTACAAAACCTAGAACATATAATGCGAGAATTTAATGTATTTGCTCAATCTTATCAATGATGGGTGAAGAATTAGAAAATCAACGATGTTTAGAAATGGAATCTGGTGAATTATTACCGGAATTACAATTATTATTTACTTTAAAACCAGGTATGGATCGACGTCGATATAATGCTCAAAGAACTAATGAAGTTGCTGCTGTTTTTTGCACAACTGCTGATGGAGAAATTCCAGAATCATACGTTACAATACGTAATAGAAATACTAAAATTTTACAAAAAGAGTATTATGGATCCAAATGTTGAGCCATGGATATATCCATTGTTTTATCCATATGGTACTTCAGGATGGCATCGTGATTTAACAAAATTAAATAGTCATAGACGAATAACTAGAGGACAGTATATTAAATATCGTATGGCTATCCGTGATGAATTTAATGTTTTTTTATTAGGACGTCGCTTATTTCAGCAATGGCTTGTAGATAGTTATGTAAAAATGGAAAAAGATAGAATTGATTACTGTAAAAATCATCAAAAAGAATTACGTACCGAAACATATCAAGGTTTAAGAGATTATTTACAAACTACGGCGAATAACTTAAATGGACGTATTGGAAAAATGGTTATACTTCCTTCCACATTTATTGGGTCGCCGCGTAATATGTTGCAAAATTATAAAGATGCAATGGCAATTGTTAGTAAATTTGGTAAGCCAGATCTTTTTATTACAATGACTTGTAACCCAAAATGGCGTGAAATCGAGGAAAATCTATTGTCTGGTCAACAAGCTTCTGATAGACCTGACATTTGTACTCGTGTTTTTAATATTAAAAAAGATTATTTAATTGATTTAATGGTTAAGCAAAAATTTTTTGGTGAAGTAGCAGCGTTTGTGTATGTTATTGAATTTCAAAAACGTGGTTTACCACATATTTATATGTTAATTACTTTAAAATACAATTTTAAAATAACAACACAAATTGTTGATAAATACATTTCTGCTGAAATTCCTGATCCATGTGAAAATCGTATTTTACATGATATAATTATGAAACATATGATTCATGGACCTTGTGGTGATTGGTGTTTGGTAGATGGACGTTGTTCGAAACACTATCCGAAATCTTTTCTTGAAGAAACTAAAAGGATGAAGATGCTTATCCTTATTATCGTCGACAAAATAATGGTAAAAATTTTGAACGTCCTGGCGGATATATAGTTGATAATCGTTATGTTGTTCCATATTGTCCTATTTTATCCATTATATTTAATTGTCATATTAACGTTGAGGTAGTTTCAAGTATCAAATCAGTTAAATATTTGTATAAATATATTTATAAAGGACACGATGTTGCTGCTATAACCTGTAACGATGCATCCCGGTGCATCGTTCCGATTCCCGGCAGAACACCAGCCGGAAGCTGCCGGCCGGCAGAACACCCGCCGGGTAGAGGCAGGGGCGCGGTGCGCCCACCTTTTTAATCCGTTAATCGTGTGATTACGGCCCAGAGCCGTTAAGGTCTCAAATCGGCCGAATACCGCCGATCATAGCCGACGTGGCCCGAACTGCCAATCATAGCCGACGTGGTCCGAACCGCCGACCGGCGAAAACCCGCGTTCGGCGCACAACCCGAACCCCTCCGAACGGGCCCGACCGCACCGTTTCCGAAAAACCGTTCGGAAGGGGTTATACCGCCGCGCGCCGACGCGGGCAATTAGCCGGTATAAAAAGGGCTCATTTCGGCATCTAATAACCATTCTCCTGATCCGCTCTTAGCTGTACGCTACAGAAGCAAAACCTGAGAATTCCTACCGAACACCAACTACCACGGACGAAAGGTGGAGAGAACTCCGTCTTGGCCGAGTGATCTCGATTCCACGGTACAGGTGCATCCGCCTAATCCAGCAGCTGGGCCATCACGGAAGGTGGAGCTCAGAGCCACCCCGAATCGAGTGCTCTCGACCCAGCTGCAACGCGAATCCCATCCTTCACGACGCGATCCTGTTCCGCGCACCAGAGTTATCGCAAGCGCATCGCGCATTCCGTTAGCACGGCCTCCGCCGCCGTCGTTAAAGCGCATCGCGCAGTCATTTATCGCGGCCTCCGCCGCCGTCGTTAAAGCACATCGCGCAGTCATTTATCGCGGCCTCCGCCGCCGCCGTTAAAGCGCAGTCATTTAGTGCGGCCTCCGCCGCCGCCATTAAAGCGCATTCACTTATCGCGGCCTCCGCCGCCGCCGCTGACGCGCATTCATTTATCGCGGCCTCCGCCGCCGCCGTAAAGCGCATTCGTTTATCGCAGCCTCCGCCGCTGCCGTTAACGCGTATTCAGTTATCGCGGCCTCCGCCGCCGTTGTTAAAGCGCACTGCCTAAAATAAATCGAACGCCGGCTTTAAGCGAAGCATCTGGGAACAAATATTCCCACGAAAGCGACCGTCGATCCCGAGAAACCGAGGATTCTTGGAAACACGGGGATTCCTCGCGGAAAAAGCATTGCAAAAACACACGCTGTCTCGCGCGGCGTAAACACGAACAGGTGTTCGAAACCGAGACCGGATCTCGAACGAAATTGCATTCGCGACGTTTACCGATTACCGCGTTAATTGTTAATTCAGCGAAATTAACACACACACACATGCATACACACACACACACACAAGCACCCACTCTGTACATTTATACATTGCATTTATACATCATTACAAATACATACATTCAGTCACACACATCGCGTATTTTCTTATCAAGAACCTTGCACCGGCGATCTATCCGCAGCACGCAAAACGACCGAAAATACGACCGTTACAAACCACTGAACCAATAACAGAAAATGTAATTATTGATCATGATGAGATACATAATTATATCGAAGCTCGTTATGTTGGACCTGTAGAAGCCAGTTGGCGTATTCTTGGTAAGAAATTACAAGAAAAAAGTCATTCTATAATGCGTTTGCCAGTCCATCTTCCTAATGAACAAAATATTATAATTGAAAATGAAAACATTGACGACATAATGACTTCTGCTTTAAATCAAGTGACTATGTTAATAGATTATTTCTCATTAAACTTTCGAGATGAAGAAGCAAGAGAGTATTTATATATAGAAATTCCACGCTATTATACATTTAAAAAAGAGACAATTAATGGTAGAAATGTATCGCATTGGGTTAAACGTAAAAGTCATTATAATTGTATAGGACGAATATATTCCGTTAGTCCAGCACAAACAGAATTATATCATTTACGATTATTATTACTCACAGTAAAGGGTGCTACAAGTTTTAATGATTTGAGAACTGTAAATGGAGAATTTTGTCAATCATTTTCAGCGGCTTGTTTGGCGTTAGGTTTAATCGATGATGATGATGAATGGAAACGAGCTATGAATGAAGCTGTTGGATGGATGATGCCTCGACAACTTCGTAGATTATTTGTACGTATATTATTACATTGTCAACCATTACATCCTGAAGAGTTGTGGGAAAATTTTAAAGAAGCAATGTCTGAGGATTACGTTCGACATTTTGGTATATTACAAGGACAAAATAAAGCTTACGCGCAAATTAATAGTATGCTTCGTGCTGAAGGTAAAAGTTTTGCTGATTTCCCACAAATGGAACAGTTAATAGAAAATAGCGGAGAGGAGGATTACATGACACTTGAAGAAGCTATGGAAATAGGCACCAAGCAATACCAACAATTAAATGAGAAGCAAAAAGAGATAGTCGATCTTTTATTAAATAGATTGGATAATAATAATAATAATCATAATAATTGTTTTTATATTGATGGTCCAGGTGGATCAGGTAAAACATTTATATACACAACTATTTATCATTTAGCTAGAATTAGAAAGAAATGCGTGTGCACAATGGCTTTTACGGGTATTGCAGCGACATTATTATCTACTGGAAAAACAGTTCATAAGACATTTAGATTACCGGTGCCATTATTTGCTGATTCATCATCTACCATTAAAATACAAACTAAAGAAGCTCAATATTTGAAAGAAACTGATATTTATATTTGGGATGAAGCACCAATGACACCACGATATGCTTTAGAAATTATAGATAGAACATTGCGTGATATTATGAATAATGATTTTCCTTTTGGCGGAAACATTGTTTTATTAGGTGGTGATTTTATACAACTTTTGCCTATTAAAGTACATGCTACTCGAAGTGAAATTGTGAATCTCTCTATTAAATTTAGTTCTACTTGGAGACATTTCGTAAAATTTTCTTTAACAAAATATGCGAGTTCTCCCAGAAGAAATTAAATTTGCAAAGTTTTTATTAGATATGGGAGATGGCGTATTAAATGATTTCAATGATAACATACAGATTCCTGAATGTTGTGTAGCACCTATTAATGCTGATATTGTGGAAGATATATATGGTGAATTAATTCGAAAAAAAGAGTTTGTTAAAGTAGCTAAATGTGCGATACTTTCTGCAAGAAATGTTGATGTAGACGAAATAAATCAAAAAGTTGTTGAATTATTAGATGTAACTGGTGAACGAATTTATACAAGTATAGATAGTGCTGTAAATGATGACAATGGTGACATTGGTGAAGCTTTGTTACCGGAATATTTGAATAGTTTATCTCCATCATCTCTTCCTCCTCATGAATTGCGTTTAAGACCAAATTGTATCATTATGCTGATTAGATATCTTAGTATCAATGAAGGTCTTTGTAATGGTACGAGATTAATGGTTATAGAGCTTGCAGATCATTTATTAAAGTGTAAGATTTTAACAGGTGACAAAGCAGGAGATATTGTTTTTATGAATCGTATAACATTATATTGTGAAAATGTATATCCCTTTACTTTTTCTAGAAGACAATTTCCGATAAAATTAGCTTTTGCTATGACAATTAACAAATCACAAGGACAAACGTTTGATAGAATTGGTTTAGATCTTCGTAAAGATGTTTTTAATCATGGGCAACTTTATGTTGCTTTTTCGCGAGTTCGTTCTTGGCAAGCGTTAAAAGTTTACCTTGGTAATCAACGTAATAATAGATACGTAAAAAATTATGTATATAAGGAAATATATATTTAACTTTGTATTTTTTAGATCTGATTAATAACAATTTATGTTGAAATAATAGTAATAATCAAAGTAATAATTTAATTTATTCTGAAAATAAAATTTTTTCTCTTAAGAACATAATAACAAATTAAAAAAAACAGAAAAATCATATAATTAAAATACTTATGCAAAAAAAAAAGATAATTGTGCAATTGTGTAAATAATATAAATGAACGATAAGATATTATTAGTACTGTCTTATATAGTACTGTTTTATATATTATTTTTAATTTTGTGATGTCTGACAAATCTGTTTACAAGAGACGTTCTATATATTCTTTATCGATTAAAATGCATCTTCTTTTTAGAAAGTTGCGAATTCTCGAAAATTTGAAGTCTATGTCAAATTATTTGATAAGCATGTAATTCTGTAAGAAGATTTCAAGCGTGCATTATAATAAAAGGAGGACATAACATGAAATGCCTTCTGTAAATAGGTTTGTAAACTCCGAGATAAACCTTCATTTGTGACATGAAAAAAACAATTAGTCATGATATAATATATAAAATTATTTTATCTTTGAAACAATTAAGTTTTCAACCTATTATTAAATATTACTTTTTTCACCTCAATATTATATGTACTATCTACCATATGAATTTCTGAATGTTTTTTTAACACCCTGTATACATATATACAAAGATTTCGATAGAAATTATAGAATTTCGAGGAAAGAAAGAAATTGGTGCTACTGACTTTTTCCTAAAAAGCGATTTTCAAAGTCATTTGAAGGTTTTTTATGTTTTTTTAAATAGAACTACATTAATTTTTTTTATATGAAACGATTCCTCGCAATATTCACTATAAATAAAACTTATAAAGGTAAAATGGCCAAAATAGTATATGAAATAATGTAGTGTTTACGAAATATTTTATACTTTAACATAATCTTACATAAACTGGAATATCTCATAAAATATTTTCTGATGATCTTATTTTACTATTTTTATATACAAAATAATAAAAAGAACCAATGTAAAGAAAACACAGTTTTTTTTAAGAAAGAAAAGGACTGTTCAAGTAGCAATTACGTACTTTTACTTAAAAATAACTAATATGTGTTTTCTTTGCATGAATTGATTCATTTCGTTATTTTGTGTATAAATATATCGAAGTAAAATCGATGAAAAATGAATATTTTATAAAATATTTCATAGTTTATGTAAAATTATGTCATATAAATATATAAAATATCTCGTACACTATTCACTTTTTGTATATCTTAACAGCGTTATAACTTTTTATATTATAGCAAATATTGCAAATCAATTTAAATAAAAAAATTGAGGTATAGTTCAATTTAAAAAAAAATTGATCTTCAAATAACTTTGAAAATTGCCGTTTAGGAAAAAGTCAGTAACGCCAACTTATTTCCTCTATAAAATCTTACAATTTTTGTCTAAACTTTTTTTTGTACTTTGCTTAATTTTAAAGATATTTGCTTGCAAAAATTAAAATAAATCACTGTATATATAAAATGTTTGAAAAGTCTGAAAATAGTTGAATATTTCATAAACAATGCATTTAAAAAAATATTTTAGATAAAAATTCTAGCATTTAAAAATATCTATATAGATGTTATAATTTTGACTTTGGGTAATATTGCCAAGAGGAAGAGCGTCTTAAATTTTTTAAATAAATTATTATATTTTTTAATATAAATCGATTCTTTACAATATCCTGTATAAAAAGTTATGATATTCGAAAAATTGAATATTTTACGAGATTTATATATTTTATAATTTATGTAAGATTATATATCTAATAAAAATATAAAATATTTAAACTATTCATTTTTTTATTATACTTTCCTTATAATTTTTTATACAGAATATAGCGAGGAATCGATTTATATAAAAAAATATGGAGGTTTTATTTAAAAAATTTAAAATAATCTTGTTCTCTAAATTCGGCAATCTCATCCAAGGTTAAAGTAGTAAATAAATATGTAAATCCTATAATTTTTGTCTAAAATATTTTTTTCTAAAATGTATTATCTATGATATATGCAACTGTTTCTAGATTTTTAAAATGTTCTATATATGTACAGGGTATATATTCAGAGTAACATTTGTACAATTTTTAAGACGTTCTGACGATTAAAAAAAAATTATATAGTGAAAATTAATGCGTTTTATACTAGCTATCGCAGCAGTAACAAAATTTGAAAAAAAAATTTATAGAAACAATATTATCTTGAATTTTTAAATAGAACTGTTCTATTTTTTTAAATATAAATTAATTCCTCATAATTTTTTGCATAAAAAGTTAAAAGAGTAGGAATGTCCAAAAGTTAATAATTTACGAAATATTTTGTACTTTAAGGTGACACATAATCTTGCATAAACAATAAAAAATTTCATAAAATATTTATTTTCTGATCTTTCTAAATATTTTATTGCATTAGTAGAGGATTAATATGTGTAAAGAAAATACAGTTATTTTTAAGAAAAGGTATGTAATTTGCAACTATATAGTAGCTACATACTTCTTTTTTAAACAATAACTATTTATTTTCTTTACATTAATTGATTCATTTTATTATTTTATGCATAAAAATATTGAAGTAAGATTGTCGAAAAATAAATATTTTATGAGATACTTCATAGTTTGTATAAAATTATGATAAATTTAAGTATAAAATATCTAAACTATATTCATTTTTTGATCATTTTACCATTATAACTTTTTATACAGAACATGGTGAGAAATTGATTTATATAAAAAATATGGTAATTTTTTTATTTAAAAAATTCAAGGTGACTGATTTCTTTTATGAATAAAAAATTTTTTTTACAAGTTTTTTTATTGCATGTGATATAGCATACGTAGAATGGATTAATTTTTATAATATAATTTTTTTAAATTGTTCAAAAATGTTTCAAAAACCATGACGCTGAATACTTTATATAACTTTTTTAATACAAGTAAGTTTTTTAAAATACGTGGAGAAATCAAATTCGAAATATACGTGCGTACTAAATTGTTAATTGCAAATTATATATTTTTTCTTCAAAATAACTATGTGTTTTCTTTACACCAATTGATTCCTCTCATTATTTTGTACGTAAAAGTATTAAGGTAAGATAATCGAAAAATGAATATTTTACAAGATATTTTACGGTTTATGTAAAATTAAGAAATTATTTCAAGCCTCATAACTCAAAAAGTACTTAACGAAAAGGTACTTAATTATAGTGTTTTGGAAAGCTATCGAGATAATCTACAAGAATGTGCAAAAATATATAGGGTATTCCATTTAAAAAAATTGAAGTGACCTTCACGTGACCTTCAAATGACTCTTCAAGGTCAAACCAATGGTACCATCTTATGGCCCCCTCGAAACCATACAACTTTTGTTGAAAACGTTTTTCTCTAAAATGCTTAGTTTTTGAAAGAAAAGGGGTGTACGGGTGGTCTAGGACACCCTGTATAATGCATGTAACATTTTAATATTTATTTTGTTATTTTATTTCTATTTCATGTTAATATTAATTACATTTCTTTAAGGAATCTTTAAGGAATTTTTAGGAAATAAAAATGTTTTTGTAGAATCACAATTTTTTTTATATAAATTGATTTTTATTATTCTATGTATAAAAATATTAAAATAATTATCTGCTAAAATTGTTATTGTATGTTAATCAATCCTTAACAACACAATTCTAAAATTGCAGCGATATAAATAATCAGCAATTTGATATCAATTAAATAATTAATAAATTATAAACTGTTTCTCTCTGTCTCTATATATAAATATTAAAATATTTTATGAAACATTTCATTATAATATTATTTCTTTTATCGTATATAAGAAATGTGTCACATAAATTATCTTATCTGAAATTTTCATTGAAAACATTTTTCGATAGTTGCATGTATAATAGAGAGATATTTAGATCAAAAAATTAATTGTCCCACTTTGTATGTTTTCCTCTTAATGAAATCGAAACTTTATGATATTTAGGCTGTGTTCCAAAATTCACTGCCAGTACTGAAAATCTATAGTGTACGTGACGTAAACTATAGATTTTCAGTACTGACAGTGAATTTTGGAACGCAGTCTTAGTTGTTGCGATTTCTTATAATCGATTTATGCGACTAGGTTTGATTGCAATTATATTGAATGTTGTTATGCAATTAATAAATCAAAAGAGTGACGAGTTGTTATTGACTTTCATTAGTAGCAATTAGACGTTCTCATAAGTAACATCACGATATCGAAGAAGAAAGAATTATTAGAAAAAATGCAGGAAGAATTTAGAAAGGAAATAGAAGAATTAGACGGGATGGAAATTTTAACTTCAAATGAAGTTTTAGATATTATTCAAGTTTTCGATTCAACTATGTGAGTATTAAATTTTGATTTAATTATTTCTAATTAAAAAAATTTTTTATGTAATTCTTATCATTTTTTTACGTATAAAGAAGATTAAATTATAAAGGAAATCATTATTATATGAAATATCTTATAATTTATTTTACAATAAATATACAAAGACAGAAATAGTTTATGATAATTAACTGTTTAATTCATGTTTAAATTGTTAATTATTTATAACGCTTCATTTTTAGAATTGTACTGTTAAAGATTATTTAACATATAAATATTTCAACAGATAATTATTTTAATATTTTTATGCATTTTAACATTTTTATACAAAACAGAGTTTGGCACAATTTGCATATATTGATCGATTTTTGAAAGTCACCGTCACCGCCTTCCCCTTACGTCTTAACGTCTTACAATTGGCAACGAACCGTTTAACAGCCGTAACTAAGCACGCGGCGCTCTGTCTCAGGTACGCATCTGTAACACAACGTGATTCTGTATCTCCCGTAACTGCCAAATATGAATGTTTTTAAATGCGATCTTTAAAATCTTTTTTTTAATAATTAAATCAGTAACAAAATTTCAATTCTTGATTAGTAATTATATTTATGATATAATAATCCTAAAATATTAAATTATATGCGATAGATTAAAAATATATCGGGGATACGGGGAATACGAAATCACGTCGTGCTACAAATGCGTTGTACCTGAGACAGAACGTCGCGTGCTTAGTTACGGATGTTAGACGATTCGTTGCTAAGATGTCAAAATGTAAGGAGTAAGCGGTGATTTTCCAAAATTGGTCGAAATATGCAAATTATGTCAAGCTCTGCTATAGAATAATAAAAAGACAAAAAATAAAATTTCAAAATACAAATTGTTTCAAATTCTTTTATATCTTTTACTTGATTTTATATTTTGTTAATATTTTTATTATTGTTTATTTATTATTAATTTAATATATTTTGCATTGTAAATTGCATTTTATAATGTTATGTAAAACACTTCCTATTGTAAATTTTTATTGTAAATTTTATATTTTTTATATTTCATTGTTATTTGTGTGTGTGCTACATTTTCATACATTTATTTTATCACTTTTTTACAAATTATATATTCTAAAATATTTATATATATATACTTTTAAATTTAATTATTCTGAAATTTAATTATTTGATTTTATAAAAATTAATATTCTTATATCATGATAATCTATGCAATAATTATAATAAATGTAAGATATTAAAATCAATGATAGAATAATATAAATGATGTTATCATATATTACATGATTAATGTAATATAAATATAAATAAATAAAATTTAATATGATATAAAACGTAATATAAATTTTTTTCTGTTAAAATAGATACATACATTATATACATATGTGACTCTTATATATTCTTATATATCATAATTGTTATATTTTATAATTTTATAATTTTACAATTATATTTCTTATATATTTTTGTTTTTTATTCTTATTCTTCGTATTTATATTAACTTATCATTGACTTTAATATATCTTATATTTATTTAATTATTGCATGCATTATTATGATAGAAGAATATTAATTTTTATAAAATCTTATATAAAATTAAATAGTTTAATTTCAAATAATTAAATTTAAAAGAATATTTTATAGAATAATTAAATTTAATTTCAAATTAACGTAATTTTTATAGTTTTATTAAAAGACAGTTTGCTGTTTTTTTGAGTTGAATCTCAGGAAATTCTTCATTTTTCATACTTTCTAAAAAGTATATGTGTATAATATATAAATATAATTTATTTTTTTAATATATTTTTTTATTAAAAAAATGTAAAAATACTGGAAGAGTTAAATAATTATTAATATATTATATATGTAAAATTTTTTATTTTTATTTTTTAATTTTTAAAATTTTGTTATTACTTTAATTTCTTTACTTTTTTTATACTTTTTAATTTCTTTATTTTTGTAGTGAGGTAGTAGGCTTTGTAGATGGTATTGAAGCCTCACGTTATGTTGGCGACAAGCAACAATATAGTTTTTAAATTTTATATTAACAATAACCAAGGGAAGCGAGTACAAGTAATCGTGTGGAATGACGATATTGCACTCGTAGAACCGCATGTGAAATTAAACCATGTGAGTATTTGTTTTCTCTTCCTCACAGAGCAAGCTTAGTTTTCGTGAGTCTTTCAGATTTTGTCAATGTGTTCAGAATTTTACAAACCATCGAAAAATCACATTAAAAAAAATATCCATGTGTATGTATGTATGTATGTATGTATATCTGCCCACTCACTTTTCCGAAAATTTAAACGTTTCAAGAATTGTTTGAGCAACAGCATTCCAATTTGGCAAACAAGTAAAATAGTACAATACTTTTATTTATTACCATTTTTATAAAAATTCATATAGTATTTTAAATTTTAATGCAATTTTAATTTTTCGATAAATGTCTGTGGTTGTTCTAACTTCTATAAATTTTGACATATCGAGGTAAATTCTTTTACATGAATAAAGTATCATTAAAGAATAAAGAATGGTTGATATTGAATTTAATAAAGATCGGTGAAAAGGTTCATTTTTCATAAAATTTTGAATTTTTTAAATAATATAAATTTTCGAATTTTACGAAAGAAACATACAAAAGGAACATAAAAAAATAAATAATTACATACATACATATACGCTATTTATTTAAGAAATTTTTCAAATTTGATTTTAATTCGATGAATTAATTATTTGTATATTTTTAATTATTATTTGTATTTTTTTAATTAATATGAAATTTATATTATAGATTATTCATTTAGACGGAGTGCAGGCTCGTACACCTAAAATTTCTCGATTTAATAACGGCAATGTGCCCTACGAGCTACAGATCCAGACCAATACAACAATCTCCAATTTGGGGAAATATAATATGGAACGAACCAATTTAATTGAACCGGAGTTTGTGGAGTTATGTGATGTAATGAATACATCATCAAGAGTCGGTAAATTACAATTAAATCTTATGTCCTCTTATACTCATGAATCATTATTATTATTTTTATTCATTTCTCATAATACTATTTAATATTTCGAAAAATATTGAAAATACAAAAAAAATGTTTTATACAAAAATTTTATAACTTTAAGGGAAATGAAAAATAGTATCATTAGTTTGTGTTCGAGAGAGCGCGAGAACTGACCGGGAAGTGAGCGCGGCGATAAAGAGAGAGAACACGATAAGTTCCGCAATATGTACAAATCTATGTACAAATATTTTAATTAGATCTCACAAATACAAAGTCCTTATGATATTTACTGTCCTTTTAATCAAACGATTAAGTAACGAGCGTAAAACTCAAGCCGAATTTTCGAATCCGCAAGCAACGGAGTAGATCGGTATATTCCGCGAGCAACGGAAAGAATTTTCTAATATTCGATAACGAAATGAGCGCGTCAGAGACTTTTCGACAAAAGGCGCGGCGCTCTCCGATCGCGTCAATTTATACCCAAGCCCTTCTCGAAAGATCCAGAATTTTCAAGCACTCGACAGTTACTGAGATACCGTTTAAAATTTGACGATCTAATGTGTCTTGTTATTATTGAATCTTTCGAGAAGGACGAGCGTTGTTTTCGGATTTGCGATGAGATGCAAAGAGATATCTCGCGATCGCTGCCAGGAGCGCCGAATTAAAGATCGGGCCCTCGACTTTCTTTTCAATCGAGTACAATTATTCGATTCTCAACCTTTTTAGTGTTCGACTATTTTCGAACATTCCGCCCGTCTTGCCCGATGTGTCGGGCGAAAAGATACAAAAGGACGGTCGGAATCTCGGCGGTTTCTACAAAAGGCTTTACGAAGCCCCTCTCACGTATCGTTGAAGTTAACATGAATGATATAATTCAAGTCTGTGGTAAACGTATTGTAACGCGTCAATCTGTAGTTTTTTTTTGAATGCGAGTGAAGCACGTGAGCAATAGAACAATATTCGCGAAATATCTACAAGTGGAGACAGGTAATTATTAATAAGTAGGTTATAACTAGGCTTCTCTGCTACGATTATTTATAGGATTTTTTTTTTTACAGAGGACGCATCGGTGAAACAGAGGTATTATACGTTATTCCTCCTGCGCGTCGGAATCATAAACTTACACTAATAGTGGTGGGGATGACGACATAGACTTATACCCCACCACTCGCACCGTTAGACAAGGACAGAGCCCCGACCGCTCATGCTCTCTCTCTCTGGTCCCGACGACAGCGCGGCCGTTGGGTTGCGCAGTCTATTAGTATAAGTCTATGGTCGGAATCGCTCGCCGGCAGGAGGATAATTTTCGCGATCGGACGCTTCAGTTCTGACGCTGCGGTGCGGACAGTGACTACACGAGTCCGGCCGTCCTCTCCTGGGTGCACTTGCACGATCCGGGCTAGCGGCCATCGCGTCGGCGACGTGTTCTCTTGTCGAAGGAGGCAGAGACGTCCGATTCGCACCTGGTCGTTGGTAGTCCTCCACTTCGGCCGTTGAAGAAGGGAGTGCAGGTACTCCTGCGACCATCTATCCCAGAAATGGTCGCGCATTCTCTGGAGAAGCTGCCATCTCGTCAGGCGGCCCATCGATGACTCCAAGAGGCTTGGTTCCGGGACGGCGTTGAGGGCCGATCCGATTAAGAAGTGGCCCGGCGTCAGGGCTGTCAAGTCGTCGAGATCGTCTGATAAGGCCTGGAGCGGCCTCGAATTCATGCAGGCCTCTATCTGGGCGAGGAGGGTGCTCATCTCCTCGTACGTCAGAGTTGAGTCGCCAAGCACCCGACGGAGGTGGTGCTTGAGGGACTTAACCGCCGCTTCCCATAAGCCGCCGAAGTGAGGAGCGGACGGCGGATTAAATCGCCACTGGATTTGCTCACTGGCGAGTTGGTCGGCGATTCGACGCTGCTCCGGGCTGCTGGCGGTGAAGAAAGCACGGAGCTGAGCGTCGGCCCCGATAAAGTTGGTGCCACAGTCGCTTCGCAGACTCCTACAAAGGCCACGTCGTGACGTGAACCGTCGCAATGCTGCCAAGAACGCCTCGGAGGTGTAGTCGGAGACTACTTCCAAATGAACGGCCTTCGTACTGAGGCAGACGAAGACCGCGAGAAAGGCCTTGTGTGCGCGGTGGCCGCGTCCCTTCGTGGTTCTCAGCAGGATGGGGCCAGCGTAGTCTACGCCGGCATGCAGGAACGGCCTTGCTGGATGCACTCGAGGCCGTGGAAGGTCGCCCATGAGCTGCTGTGGTGTCGCAGCCCGCCATCGCGCGCAGGTGACGCAACGCTGAATCGCGACCTTCACCACGGACCGTCCTCGGGGAATCCAGTACTGCTGCCGGATAGATCCGAGGGTGAGCTGCACTCCGCCATGTAGTGTTTTCCTGTGACTGGTCTCGATTATGAGCCGAGTGAGGTGAGATGAACTGGGCAGGATCACCGGATGCCTCTCGTCGTACGCCAGCAGGGCGTGCTTGATCCGTCCGCCGACTCGGAGAAGGCCTTGATGGTCTAGAAAGGGAGTTAAAATCGTGAGTGAATTGTTTTTTGCTAACGCGGTGCCCCGCACAAGCGTTTTTAACTCCGCATTATAATTTGTAGATTGCACTACTCGGATCCACGCCAGACGGGCCTCGTCGTGCTCGGAAGCCGATAGTGCATTCCCAGGACGGGAAGCGTTCAAGGCAGCAGGCGGTTGCGCGGGAGCGCGTCGATGCAACCACCGCCTCATCCAGGCCGTTACCCGGAGCAGTCTGTGCAGCGAGGAGAAGCGAGTCAATTCCTCCGGCTCTTCGCTCTGTTGTGACGCAGCGACGGCGTGTGTCCTCGAGCGCTCCTCCGGAAGACCGTCGCCACTGATTCCCTCGACGGCGGCTTCCCACGAAGACTCGTCCGACCGGAGCCATGGTGGTCCCCGCCACCAAAGGGGATGAGTGACCAAGTCGCTTGGAGAGATTCCCCGTGAGGCGCAGTCGGCGGGGTTATCCGACTCCGAGATATGGTGCCATCGAGCGTCTGGCAGGGTGGTCTGGATCTCGGCGACTCGATTTGCGACGTACGTCTTTCATCGCGACGGGTGACCGCGGATCCAACCCAGTGCGACGGTGGAGTCGGACCACAGGTGTACCGGAGCGTCCATTACTCCGAGAATTTGCCGAATGTTAGCCATGAGGCGGACGAGCAGGGCGGCCGCGCATAACTCCAGTCGAGGTAAGGTAACCAGTTTAATCGGAGCTACCTTCGTCTTGGCAGCGATTATGTTGACGTCCGGATTCTCCTCGCAGATGGTAGACCGCACGTAGATGACGGGGGCATACGCTCGCTCGGACGCATCTGCAAATCCGTGAAGCTCGACCGAGGCATCCTTCGCTCTCAGTTTCACGTACCTGGGGACGCGTATCTCTTCCAACCTTGGGAGGTCATCTTGGAAGCTTCGCCAAGCCCGCTCGCTGCTGTCATCCAAAGGAGTATCCCAGTCGAGGCCCTGCAACCAGGTGGACTGGAACAAAATTTTTGCGCGGACGATGGCAGGAGCCAACCAGCCAAGCGGGTCGAATAGACGGGATCGTCCCGATTGCGCACATTCCCGATCGGACACAGCGAAATTTCCCGATCGGACACAGTCCCGATCGGACACAGTCCCGATCGGACACAGACCCGATCGGACACGGACCCTGTCGGACACAGGCCCGATTGGACACAGTCCCGATCGGACACAGTCCCCATCGGACACAGTCCCGATCGGACACAGACTCGATCGGACACAGACCCGATCGGACACAAGCCCGATCGGACACATACGGTTGCAATCGGACACAGTCCCGATCGGACACAGACCCGATCGGACACAGTCCCGATCGGACACAGTCCCGATCGGACACAGTCCCGATCGGACACAGTCCCGATCGGACACAGACCCGATCGGACACAGACCCGATCGGACACAAGCCCGATCGGACACATACGGTTGCAATCGGACACAGTCCCGATCGGACACAGACCCGATCGGACACAGTCCCGATCGGACACAGTCCCGATCGGACACAGACCCGTTAGCGCACTCTCACACACACACACACACACACACGGCGGGGTGCAAGGGGGCCTTCGGCCCCCCCTCCCGCACCCACCCCGTCCCCCTCGCTTCGCGTGAAAAGTTGCAAAGTGAATCCGTGCGCTATCGGGTTGGTGCGCTATCGGGTTGGTGCGCTATCGGGTTGCGACTACGCTCATCGTCGGAAAGCTGTCGCAGGGTGCGCATGGCTAAGAACGGAGCGCAGGCTAATCCGTAAGTGACCGTATTCAATAGATACTCCTTAATAGGCTCCTGAGGATCGTAACGCCACAGGATTTTTTGCAGGTTCCGATCCGCCGGATCGACTAATATCTGGCGGTACATCTTCTCGATGTCTGACGCCAGGACGTAGCGGTGAACGCGCCATCGTAGTAGCACGTCCGACAAGGCGGGCAAGAGATTCGGCCTCGTCAAGCAGTGCTGGTTCAGGCTGCCTCCGGACGCGACGGGCGACGAACCATTAAAGACAACCCGCAGCTTCGTCGAGGCGCTGGCGGCGCGCATAACGCCGTGGTGCGGAAGGAAGCACTCTGGACCGGCATCCACAGGCGAAGGAGAGCTCGGGGCCATATGCTTCAAGGCCTCATATTCCCGCATGAAGTCGCGGTAGAGCTGACCCAAGGTAGTGTCGCGGATGAACCTCCGCTCCATCTGGACGAGCAGTCGAGTTGCCGAGCGCCTCGTCTCTGTCAGATCTGGAAGGGGAGTCGCGATCGGGAGCCGCACCACGTACCGGCCGTCGGAGCGACGGTAATGAGTTCGCGTGAAGTGATCTTCGGCCTGCCTTTCCTCGGCAGAGAGCGGCGCAGCGGCGGCACCTACTTCTTCTTGCTGCCAGAACCGTTGAACCAGACCGGAGAGATCACCATCTGCTTGGCACTGGTAAGTCCGTGCGCATCGAGTTACGCCCGCTGAGCCGACGGTCCCCGACAATCCAACCTAGACTTGTTTTCTGGGCCATAGGTTCCTGGGGTCCTCCTCTTAACAGTCCTTCTTGGAGGATGGTCGCGTAAACTTCCGCGCCGAGGAGGAGTTCCACTGGATCGGAAGCGAAGAATTCCGGGTCTGCGAGTTCCAACCCATCGAGATGCTTCCAAGCTCGTCGATCCGCCCGGATACCGCCGTTATAGAGAGTGAGCCGGGGAAGAATCAGTGCCGACACCGTAATCGGCGAACTTCCTCCCAGTGAGGATATCTCGAGGTCGATCAGCCCCCGAGAGACGCTGGTCAGCTTTCCGCCGACGCCGAAGACCGAGATCGAGGTGGGTGACCGCTGCAGTCGGAGTCGCTGAGCTAATGATTCCGCGACTAAGGATGCCTCGGAGCCCTGGTCGATCAGAGCGCGCGCGGTGTGTGGAGCTCCAAACCGGTCGACTACGCGGACGCGAGCGGTGGCAAGGAGCACTGCTGTAGCCGGTCTCGATGCTCTGTGCGCGGCGTGCGAGGACTTTGCGACATCGCTCGAATTACACGCGTCGTGAATCGTAGAGTGGTGGCGGGCGCCGCAAGCCGAGCACGCCTTTTTTGACGCGCTCACTTTGTGCCGGCCGAGGCAGTTGAGGCACAAGTTGTTCGTCTCGACATGCTGCTTCCTCTCCGAGGCGGACTTCGTTTTATACACGTCACAGAACATGATATAATGGTCTTGCTGACACATGGAGCAACGACCGCGCTTATTCTCTGGCTTCCTAGCGTGCTGCACGCGCGCTTGACGCCCCGTATTCGCGCTCGTCTTCGGGGAGTTGGTCTCCGTCTTAATAGGTTGCAATGATTCTAACGTATGCAAGCGGCGGTCGAGAAATTGCTGCAACTCAGCGTACGACGGCGGATCCGTCGTATCGCTTAACACGTTCTCCCATTCGCGACGCGACCGAGAGTCGAGGAGCTCTACGACTAGATGGACGAATAGGTCTTCGCTGCGCGTTATCGGCCGTCCTAGACTCTCGAGTGAGCCAACGGTATTCACCATGCAATGGTATAGTTTGCGTAATTCGCTAGCCGACTCACCCTTCATTTTTGGAGCGCCGTGAATTTAGCAATGTGAGAACGCACCAGGAGTCGCTTGTTCTCATAATAGTCCCCTAATATCCGCCAGGCGCGTCCGAAGTTTTCTTCCGTCGTGGACAGGCTACGGATCAATAATTCGGCTTCTCCCTTCAGGCACGTCTTCAAGTAATGGAGCTTCTCGACTTGAGACGTGGCGGCATCCTTCACGACGAGGGAATTGAAAAGATCTCGGAAGGAGGGCCATTCTTCATATAACCCCGAGAATTGCGGCAGCTGGATCCGCGGCAGGGTGGTACGCGGCGGCGACGGAGCCGGCGGAGCAACCACGTTGACGGTCGGAACGTCCGCTGCGAGCTGCATCCTCTGGATCCGGAGAGACTCCAAAAGCAAGCCCTTCTGCGTCAGGTAAGCCTCCTCTGTTAGGGACATCATATCCTTCTTCAGGTAATCGTGCCCAGACAGGAGATCCCAGTAGTTGGCGGAGAGCCTTTCATGGTTGGCCTCGTACTTCGCCCAGTTGGCCTCGAGAGCTTGCAGACGCGCCTCCACCAAGCCGATGGTGATGTTCGCGGCGCCCGCCTTCTTGACGTTCTCGTAAGCACGCGAGATGCGTCCGTAGAGGTCGAACTGCGATCGGACGATTGGTTCCACTTCCTTACTCATTTTTCCGTCTTAGGTGAGCACTATCCGGAGAAGCACGGAAGAGTCACAGTCACCTTATACACAACATCACTCCACGAACCAGCACCGGACAAGAGATCCGGCTCGAAGGACCAGCAAATGTTCGAGAGAGCGCGAGAACTGACCGGGAAGTGAGCGCGGCGATAAAGAGAGAGAACACGATAAGTTCCGCAATATGTCTATGTACAAATATTTTAATTAGATCTCACAAATACAAAGTCCTTATGATATTTACTGTCCTTTTAATCAAACGATTAAGAAACGAGCGTAAAACTCAAGCCGAATTTTCGAATCCGCAAGCAACGGAGTAGATCGGTATATTCCGCGAGCAACGGAAAGAATTTTCTAATATTCGATAACGAAATGAGCGCGTCGGAGACTTTTCGACAAAAGGCGCGGCGCTCTCCGATCGCGTCAATTTATACCCAAGCCCTTCTCGAAAGATCCAGAATTTTCAAGCACTCGACAGTTACTGAGATACTGTTTAAAATTTGACGATCTAATGTGTCTTGTTATTATTGGATCTTTCGAGAAGGACGAGCGTTGTTTTCGGATTTGCGATGACAAAGAGATATCTCGCGATCGGTTGCCAGGAGCGCCGAATTAAAGATCGGGCCCTCGACTTTCTTTTCAATCGAGTACAATTATTCGATTCTCAACCTTTTTAGTGTTCGACTATTTTCGAACAGTTTGACTTTGGATAATTATTTGTAGGTCACATGAAGGTCATCTTCTATTTCTTAAATGAAAACTCCTATTTTTCAATACTTATTCTTGTAGCTTACCTCGAGAGCTTTCCAAAACACTATAATAAAATATATTTTTTTTAAATACTCGAGTTATAAGACTTGAAGTTTACAATTTTTTACATAAAATACAAAATATTTTGTGAAACATTCAATTTTCGGCAATTTTACTTTAATACTACATGGGCTGAAAAGTTCCGGGATTTTCCGATAGGTGGCGACACCACAAAATGAACATGATTTATTGCGAAAGGCTTATCTGTCACTAGTTTATGTATGAAGTTTCATAACATTTCGTCTATTTGTTTACAAGCTACATTCGTTTGAGTGGCGCTACTTTCGCGTTCGTAAAAAAAATGGAAAAACAGGAATATCGCATCTTGATAAAACATTGTTTTCTGATGGGAAAAACTTCTCAACAGTCATTACAATGGTTGCAGAAACGTTATCCCACATCAGCTCCTTCGAGAACAACAGTTTATCGGTGGTTTAGTGAATTTAAAATGGGTCGTATAAGCACCGAAGACGCACCTCGCTCTGGAAGGCCAAAAGAGGCTACGAATGCCGAAATCGTAAAGCAAGTGCATCGAATCGTTTTGAATGATCGTAAAGTGAAGTTGTGCGAGCTAGCTGAGACCGCGGGCATCTCAAAAGAACGGGCGGGATAATTTTGCACGATATTTTAGGGATGAAAAAGCTATCGGCGCGATGGGTGCCGCGTTTGCTGACCGTCGACCAAAAACAGCAGCGCGTTGATGATTCAACGGCCGGTTTGGCGTTGTTACAGCGTAATCGAGCAGACTTTTTTCGACGTTTTGTGACGATGGACGAAACATGGGTCCATTATTATACGCCTGAGTCCAATAGGCAGTCTGCGGAGTGGCTGGAAAGCCACGAAAGCCGGCCAAAGCGGCCAAAACAGCAACGCTCGGCCGGGAAGGTTTTGGCCTCCGTTTTTTGGGATGCACATGGCATAATCTTCATCGATTACCTGCAGAAGGGAAGAACAGTCACAGGAGAGTATTATGCAGTGTTATTGGACAAACTGAAAGACGAAATAAAGAAAAAACGGCCCCATATGGCAAAGAAAAAGTTCTGTACCATCACGATAACGCACCGTCACACACGTCCTTGAAAGCGATGGCCAAATTGGATAAATTACGATTCGAATTAGTTGCTCACCCACCGTATTCTCCAGACTTGGCCCCAGCGACTATTATCTGTTTCCAAACCTCAAGCGGTGGCTCCAGGGAAAGAGATTTAGATCGAATGAGGAAGTCATCGCGGAAACCGAGGCGTATTTCGAAGGCTTGGACGTTTCGTACTACCGAAAGGGCATTGAAATGTTGGAAGATCGCTATACCAAGTGTATCGCCCTCGAAGGCAACTATGTTGAGGAATAAATATAACTTTGCCCAAAAAACGCTTGTTTTCATTAAAAATCCCGGAACTTTTCAGCCCATGTAGTACATTTATGCATAGAATAATGAAATCAATTGGTGTAAAAAAATACATAGTTGCTTTAAAAAAATGTATGCAGCTGCAGTGGCAAATTACTTACTTTTTTTAAAAATAATTATTTGTTTTCTTTATATCAATTAATTGGTCTCATTATTCCGTGCATAAAAGTATTAAAGTAAGATTACGGAAAACTGAATATTTTACAAGATATTTCATAATTTATATAAGATTGTGTCAAATTAAAATATGAAATATCTCGTAAAATATTCACTTTTTGACCATCCTACTCTTATAACTTTATACAGAATATTATAGAAATCGAGTTGTATAAAAAAAGTATGGTGATTCTATTTAAAAAACTCAAGTTTTTGTCTTGACTTTGGCAACACTATCCAAGATCAAAGTGATAAGATTTGTAAATAGATATTTTTAAACCTGCAATTTTGATAATAAATATTCTTCTTTATATCTTCCTCTATCTTCCTTTTCTTTTCGAGAAAAACGTGATGAATTTTCTATCAAACTCACCCTATGTATATTTATATATTTATATGTTTATATGTTTATATATTTATATATTTTTATATTTATATATTTATATATGTATATATTTTTTCTTTTATAGCATTAGAAGGTTATATAAAGTCCAATTTTGGGCCAATTTATAAAACTAACTTAAACAAGAAAATTGGATGTGGATCCATCACTGATGGGTACTTTAAATTAGAAGTACACATTATAAATTTTGAGGAAAACGATTATGAATTTATGAAAGGAGATAAAATTAAAGTAATTGGCGAGATGCAATATACAAGTAAGAAATGTTTAAATATTTATTATTATTATTATTATTATTAATTTCAATTTCATTAATTTTAAACTTTCCTGCTTTGATATTTTGATTTCGTGATCACAGTGTTTCAGAAAAATATAATAATAAATTTAAGGGCTTCTTAAAAATGTTTTTATAAATAAAAAAAAATGTCAATAAATTTATATCTTCGATTATCAACTATTAAAGAATTATCGATAAATTCATTAATTTTTTTGGACTTACAAATTTTCAAAAAAATTAAATTAACAAATTTCAAATTCAGTAACATTATTAAATATTTAAGTAATTGTTTAAAATAATTCCTTGTTCCTCTCCCCTCGTATACGCACACATTTCACAGTAATTTTTTTTATGATTATATGTTAATACCTTTATTCTTTTTCGAAATTATACATATATCTTTTATTTTTATATAATAACTGTGTAGTAATTATTTACAGTTGATCCGTCGTACTTTTTAGTACAAAGTCTAAAAGACATTAAAAAATTAGAAGGACGAATGTCTTTGACTACTATAATAAATGTCAATCGCACTTTAAAAAAAAAGAAAATTGAAGAAAATTCATCACAACAGGTAAAAAATATATCATCATTAAAAATGATAAGTGTAATCGGTGTGTGTGTACAAGGTGAGTCAAAAGTATGTTTAAAAAATTTGTGTAATCTTGCATAAAAAAGAACAAGCTCACAAATTTTGAAAACAATATTTTTGATTCACCTTGTACCTATAGAGAGTAAGAGAGAGAGCGCAAACTTCTCCATTTGTTTACATAAACAGCTTCAGTAAGCAACCACTATGAAGTAGCAAACAAAATGTATAAAAAATGTTTAAAACTCATTTTAAAAGCTATTTAAAAAATGTTAAAATAATTGGTTGTCCCTTTTTATATATTCATTAAAAAAAGTTTACCTTTATGTTAATGTATTATAAATATTAATTTAACGTTTATTAAATATTTCTTATATTTTTTAAAAATATTAATAAAATAAATATTTAATAAATGTTAAATAAACATTTATTTTATTAATATTTCAATAATAAAATATTTAATATTTAATAAATGTTAAATAAATATTTATATTAAATTAACGTTAAGAAAAACGGTTCTTTTAAATGTATAAAAAGGGACTTAATCAATTATTTTAACATTTTAAAAATATCTTTGAAATGAGTTTTAAACATTTTTTATATATTTGTTTCTTATTTGGGTATGCTTACAATAGAATTCAGATTGGACCATTTAATTTGATATGTATATTATAGTCTATCTCTTTCAGTTTAAAAAATAAAAGAGAATGGTTATTTTTGATGGGACATCTTATATACATATACAGGATGTTTCAAGGAATGGTCAATATTCTATGGTCATATTCTAGAACATGATTGTATAAATTATTTTAAGCAAAACAATTTATACAATCATCCTGCTTTGGACGGTTTTAAAGATACAATGTGTTCAATTTTAAAGATCAAATACATTTATCAATTTAGTAGAAATAAACACTATGAAACATTTATATTAAATTTTTGTCGTTTCCTAATACTATCTGAATACAAATGTAAACATTAGGTCACGTTTGATAAGTTTAAAAAATGTTTTATGTTTACACTCATGCCAAAATTATTATTAATTAATTTAAATTATTGTTTACTAATTAATATTAATTTAAATTAATTATTTAAAATTGTAAGAATTGTTAGAATTTAATGTAATTGTTTCATAAAATCTGCTTCTATTAAGTTAAATAAATGTATTCGTTCTTAAGACTGAACACGTTGTATTTTTATAACCGCGTTCACAAATGAAACACATGTTTATATAAACTTTATCGCTTAAAATAATGTGTACAATCATATTTCTATACTTTAGAATGCTAATCATTCTTCCTGAAACACCTTGTATATAATATAACTACATAATATTATATAAAACTGCATAAATATTATGTAATAATTACATTTTATATATGCATATATGCATATATAATATGTTTATTTATTTATTAGAATATTTTTTAGTGTCAGATTAAAATTAAAAGAAGCAAACAAGAACGAAGAGAACAAGAATTCCAAAATGTTATTAATTATTTAAAATTGTAAAATTTAATTGTTTTATATGTATAATAAAACTGTTCCATAAAAATTTGCTACTTTTAAATAAATTCATTCGTTCTTAAAATTGATTACGTTGTATTTTTATAACCGCATCCAGAACAAAATACATGCTTATATAAACTTAAAATAATATGTATTTATTATGTTGTAGAATGTTAATTATTCTTCCTGAAAAATCCGGTATATTTAATGTAACTCTCTCTACATTTCCATATTCTTGTGGCTTCGCTCGAGAATATGATGATCAAACACTACATATATATATATATATATATATATATATATATACACATGCTGAGAACAAAGAATAGAAACCCTGGAAAATTTAGAAAATAATGTTATACAGAAAAATATTTTGGATAAAAGTTGTAGAGTTTATGAAGATCTAATTACAGATCTTATTATTTTGATATTGGATGTTGTTGGCATAGTCAGGACAAGATCATCTTGAATTTTTTGAACATTTACTATATGTTTATTTATATTGTAAGGATGCACCCCCGAATGCATCGTTTCCCGGCGAACACCGGCCGGAAGCTGCCGCCCGACGAACATTGGTCGGGCAATGGCAGAGGCGCAGTGCGCCCATTTTTAAACTGTTAGAGAACAACCGGGCAGGAACTCTCAACTATTGAGAGACTACCGTCGGGAGCCGTTACTGGCGGCTGAGAACCCGCGTTCGGCACCCCGAACTCCCCGGGGCGGATCCGAACCGTTCCGATTTTTACCGCCGCTCGGTGGGGGTAATTACCGAATACGCCGGCGCGGGTAATTAGCCGAGTATAAAACGGGCTCTCGACGGCACATACGGACAGATCCTTGCGATCCTCTCAAGCGCCTAGCTAGTCAGAAGGCAAGCAAAGCAGCTCAGAGAAATCCTTGCGAGATTAACAAGGCCAGAAGGTAGTGAGAACGCTGCCTCCGCCGATCGATATCGGCGCCTGTGTGAAATCGCCTCCGAACCAAGATCCTTATCAGGCATCGCGCCTTCACGAGGTGGAACGAGAGCCGCCTCCGACGCTCGCTAGCGTCGCGACGCCTTCCAAAACCCGAAAATCCATCCGGGGAAATTAAGGCAATATCAATCCGACTTAAAGCCGAAGTTAAAGCCGAACGATTTAAACGCCGAACAGCTGAGCGACAAAACCGCGCATAAGAAACGCGACAAAAACACGCCCGACGAGCCGGCAAGAACGCGATAACGAACCGATACTCGGAAACGGGCGAGTGCATCGCGCCGGATATTAATACTTTGTACATTTATACACGCGCACACACACACACACACAACACTCTTGTACATTTATACACGCGCATACACACACACACACACACACACACTCTTGTACATTTATACACGCGCATACACACACAACACCTCTGTACATACGCACCAGAAATAATAAAGCGTTAATTCGTAATCATACGTCTCCGCATTATTGACTCCACCACCTGGATCCGACGGCTATCCGTATCAATCAGATTACGCGGTACTCGGGAAAAAACCGTACGTTACATTGGCGCCCGAACAGGGACCGGTTAAATAGAAAATCGTGCCGGTGTGTGTACGCAAGGAAACGCGTGAAAATGAAGGGGTGGATTTACGCCCTACCGAAGGCCCAGTTAGCGGCCATTTTGCGGTCATACGACCTTGATGATTCCGGACTGCTGGACGAACTCCGTCGCCGAATGAGTAATTTTGTCGATGACAATCCGGACGAGTTCGAACTGCCGGGGGGGGGGACAAGCGCGGGGCCGGCTCCGTGCATTACGGTGACCACTCCAAACCAACACGAGCATGCCGTAGAAGCTCCGGCCACGGACGCGAAGGTAATCAATCAGATACGGAAGTGGGGCTGCCATTTCGATGGTCGGGACCCTGCCGCGTTTCTAGAGCGTTTCCGCGAACTCAGGGACGGATATGGGATCTCGGGGCCCCAGATGCTGAAGGGGTTGCCCGAGATGTTAAAGGGCGATACACTATTGTGGTACCGGAATCACCGCGAGGATTGGCGGACGTGGAACGACTTTGAGCGAGCATTCCACCTGCAATTTTTTCCGCGGCGATATGCGGCCTCCTTACGCCGAGAGATCATGGGGCGTCATCAGACGAGCGGCGAGGAGTTTACATGCTACTCCACGGTAATGATGACACTGATGCGCCGGGCCGGGGGGTTTTCACGCGAAGAGCAGCTCGACTTAATATACGAGAATATGCATCCCGAATACAAGGCGTACGTTCGCGTGGACGATGTCCGAAGTATCGCCGAGTTGTAGTCCCGGGCAAAAGAATTCGAGGACATAGAGCGAGAAAAACGGGAAATGAGGAAGCGCGAGAAACCAACCCCGACCGTCGCCGCCACGTATAACAAGCGCGAATGCTGCTGGCGCTGCAAGCAGCGGGGGCACACGCGGGGCCAGTGCCGGCGCCCAGCTTTGAAGTTCTGCTCCCAGTGCGGCAAGGACGGCATATTAACCTCCGAATGTCATCCGCGTCCGGGAAACGCGTCCGGGGTGGGGGATCTTGCGGTCGCGACTCCCGCCCAAGACTCCGCATAAGGTTTCTTCCCCTATGACCGCACATATATGTGACCATCAAGGGACGGCAATTTGACGCCCTGATCGATTCCGGGTCGGAGGTATCCCTCATGAACCGCCACACCGTGGATGCACTCCGACAGGAAGGAGTGATCGAACAAACGAGGGGAGGGGGACAAATTCTGCTGGTGGACGGGACGCCGGCAGACGCCCCCGGGACCTTGACCGTTCCCCTTTGCGTGCGCGGCAAGAAGGTCACGCACACCTTCACGATCCTGCCCGAGATGGAGTGATCTTCTCGGGATCGATATCCAGGCCCGATTAAGGCTGAGGGTTCCGCCACCGCCCCTGTCCGTTCTCAGGGAGGGAGGTCAGTGCTGGGCCGCCACGGGGCTGGCCAGCCAGACACCGGAGGAGCGCCGAGCGCTCCGGGATTTTTTAGAGGTGGAACTCCGGAAGTTCGAGAAGATCGGCGGACCCACCGGGAGGATCCAACATCGGATCCGGTTGAAAGACACGACACCTATTAAGCAACGGTACCGGCCGCGGAATCCGGCCATGCAGGCCATAATCGACCGCGAAGTGGAGGAAATGCTAGAGCAAGGCATTATTGAATCCTCCGACAGCCCGTGGAGTTCCACCGATAGTGGTGGTGCGGAAAAAAGACGGCAAATCCCGCTTTTGCATCGACTTTCGCCGCGTGAACGAAATGATCCACCGCGACGCATACCCGCTACCCCAGGTAACCGCCACCTTAGACAAATTAACGGGGGCCCGCTATTTGTCGACTCTCGACCTCAATAACGGGTACTGGCAAGTACCACTCACGCCGGAGAGCCGACCAATCACCGCCTTTACGGTGCCCGGAAAAGGGCTTTTCCACTTCCGGGTCATGCCGTTCGAACTGCACTCGGCGCCCGCCACTTTCCAACGACTATTAGATACCGTCCTCGGACCCGACCTCGAACCACACGTCTTCGTGTACTTGGACATAATCGTCATTAGCCGCACGGAACATCTCGAGCTGCTCGCCGAAACCTTCTGCCGGCTCCGGGAAGCGCACCTTCGACTGAACCCGGAGAAGTGTAAATTCTGCATCGAGCAGTTAAAATATCTGGGGCACGTAGTGGGACGGGACGGAATACGAACTGACCTAGAAAAAGTCAGTGCCGTGGCCGAATGGCCAGAGCCAACAACGATAAAGCAAATCCGCCAATTTCTCGGGATGGCGTCCTGGTACCGACGGTTTATCGAGAACTTCTCAACCATAGCCGCTCCGCTAACACAACTGACGCGTAAAAACGCCCGATGGAAATGGGGAGACGAGGAGGCAATCGCGTTCCGCGCTCTCAAGGAGCGATTAATTTCCGCGCCCGTTCTCGCTTGCCCGGATTTCACGCGACGGTTCTTTTTGCAAACGGATGCCAGCAGTACCGGACTCGAGGCCGTATTGACCCAGCGTTACGAAGAGGGCGATCGGGTTATCGCCTACGCGAGTCGCACACTCAACGCGGCCGAAAGAAATTATAGCGCGACGGAGCTAGAATGTCTCGCCGTCATATGGGGCATCCGCCGGATGCGTAACTATCTGGAGGGATACGACTTCACGGTCGTAACAGACCACCAGGCCCTGAAGTGGCTGCGGAAAATGGACTCGCCCACGGGACGCCTCGGACGATGGGCATTGGAATTACAGCAGTACAACATGGAGATCCAATACCGTCGCGGGACTCTGAACCGCGTCGCGGACGCACTATCGCGCCAGCCCGAGAGCTGTGCCGCCCGCACTACACGCTGTTGCTGGTATCAACGTATCCTCCAGGAGGTAAAAGACGATCCCGCCGCCAGACCGGAATACAGAATCGAGCAAGGGAGGCTCTATAAACATGTGCTGCACAGCCTCGATTTCAAGGAGATACCAGAGGAACAGCAGTAGAAGGTCTGCGTTCCACAACCGCTCCGAAGAAAGGTGCTCGAGAAGGCCCACGACGCCCCGACCGCCGGGCACTTGGGAATCGCCAAGACCATAGCCAGAATGGCCGAACATTACTACTGGCCGGGAATGTTCCGCGAGGCAGCAAATTATGTCAAGGCTTGCCAAAATTGCCAGAAACACAAGGCGAACCAACACCGACCAGCTGGGAAAATGCACGCGACCAACATCACACGACCATGGGAACAAGTGACAGTCGACCTGGTAGGACCATTACCAGGATCGCGCAGAGGGCATACGTGGCTATTGTCCATGCAGGACAGATTTTCGAAGTGGGCCGAGTTCGTGCCTCTCCGACGAGCCACCGCCGACGCCGTCACACAGGCGATTACCAACCACGTCATCCTGAAACACGGCCGTCCAGGATCCATTCTTACGGATAACGGCACGCAACTCCGCTCAAAACAACTGGAGGCACGCTTGGCGGAGAGCGGGATCAAGCACGTAACCACCCCAGCGTACGCACCGCATTGCAACCGGGTGGAACGTACGAATCGCACGATCAAGACGATGATCAGCTAGTACGTAGACAAGGACCACCGCACCTGGGACGAGCACCTGCCGGAGTTGCAGTTCGCGTTCAATACGGCCGTACATGACACGACCGGATACACGCCAGCCTACTTAAATCATGGAAGAGAGCTCACCGCGCCGACCGAAACCGAGGAGCGGAACACGACGCCAGAAACACCAGACGCGATGCACCAGAAGTTGCAAGAAGCATACGAGCTCGTGCGCATCAACCTGGCCCAGGCGTTTCAACGCCAGCGAAAATATTACGATTTAAGACGCCGGCCATGGAAACCGCAACCCGGAGAATGGGTGCTAAAAAAGGAGCATCCATTGTCAAAAAAAAGCGGACTCCTTCAACGCAAAACTCGCGCCAAAATTCAGCGGGCCGTACGAAGTCAGACGGTTAGTATCGCCCGTGATCGTGGACCTGAGGAGCAAGAGGGGGAGGTGGATACGTCACGTACATGTTCAAGATCTCAAAGCAATCGAACAGAATCAAAACATCAATAATCCGGGAGAAGACGACCTCATCCCCACCGACAGCGACGACGATGCCGAATGATCCGCGAACAAAGAGTGTCAAACCTGAGCACAGTCACAAAGCAACGAAATGTCGAGCGAACCGGACGACATTTTAGCCGCAATAGACCAATATTTGGCCGAGGAGGCCGACACGGAGACCGTACCAGCGGAACCACCGGGGCCACCAGCGGAGAACCCGCCCATGGGGCCACCCCGGCCACCACGGGTCGGAACCGTGATCCAGCGGTCTGATCGAGAGAACGCCAGGAAGGCCGCCCTCCTGGCGACACCGCCTCCGCCGTCGCCGAGACGCCGTCAACCGAGGCCCTATGAGCGCCAACCGCCACCACCGGCCCGGGAAAACCAGCCGACAGCAGCATCCAGAGAGCCGGTATCAGAGCTGCTGATGCCGATGGGCCCGATCCCTGCACCGCCGATCCGCGTCCAGGTCGAACCAGGCCTGGTGTTCGAGGTCCCGCACTTCGCGGTCCACGTGTCGCGTCGATACCGCCCACGCACCGCAGACGGGCAGTGGATCCTGCGGTTTAGCCGCGACGGCAAGCTGCGCTACCACCGGCGTATCCGTTAGGCCCGAAGATCCGGTCACGCCTCGAATTCAGGCGTTATTTAGCGGGGGGATGATGTAACGATGCACCCCCGAATGCATCGTTTTCCGGCGAACACCGGCCGGAAGCTGCCGCCCGACGAACATCGGTCGGGCAATGGCAGAGGCGCAGTGCGCCCATTTTTAAACTGTTAGAGAACAACCGGGCAGAGACTCTCAACTATTGAGAGACTACCGTCGGGAGCCGTTACCGGCGGCTGAGAACCCGCGTTCGGCATCCCGAACTCCCCCGGGCGGATCCGAACCGTTCCGATTTTTACCGCCGCTCGGTGGGGGTAATTACCGAATACGCCGGCGCGGGTAATTAGCCGAATATAAAACGGGCTCTCGACGGCACATACGGACAGATCCTTGCGATCCTCTCAAGCGCCTAGCTAGTCAGAAGGCAAGCAAAGCAGCTCAGAGAAATCCTTGCGAGATTAACAAGGCCAGAAGGTAGTGAGAACGCTGCCTCCGCCGATCGATATCGGCGCCTGTGAAATCGCCTCCGAACCAAGATCCTTATCAGGCATCGCGCCTTCACAAGGTGGAACGAGAGCCGCCTCCGACGCTCGCTAGCGTCGCGACGCCTTCCAAAACCCGAAAATTCATCCGGGGAAATTAAGGCAATATCAATCCGACTTAAAGCCGAAGTTAAAGCCGAACGATTTAAACGCCGAACAGCTGAGCGACAAAACCGCGCATAAGAAACGCGACAAAAACACGCCCGACGAGCCGGCAAGAACGCGATAACGAACCGATACTCGGAAACGGGCGAGTGCATCGCGCCGGATATTAATACTTTGTACATTTATACACGCGCACACACACACACACAACACTCTTGTACATTTATACACGCGCATACACACACACACACACACAACACTCTTGTACATTTATACACGCGCATACACACACACACACACTCTTGTACATTTATACACGCGCATACACACACAACACCTCTGTACATACGCACCAGAAATAATAAAGCGTTAATTCGTAATCATACGTCTCCGCATTATTGACTCCACCACCTGGATCCGACGGCTATCCGTATCAATCAGATTACGCGGTACTCGGGAAAAAACCGTACGTTACAATATAATAATTGTATATTTTTCTATATATACTGGATACTTGAATCCATCAAACTATTACTGCGTTTTTTTGCAAAATGTTGTTTCTTTCCTCGCTACGCTTATTTCGATTGTTATTTCAATTTTGACTAGCTATATCAAGGGGTTAATTGTGTTCATAAAGTAAGTATATATGTCATTAAAAATATATAATGTAACAGAATAAATGGCGCGCGCGAAGCGCGCGCTTTGTTTTATTCTAGTTGTATTAAATTCTATATAAATTTAAATTGTATTAAATGTATTTAAAATAATTATTTTTTGATATAACAGCTAAAATAGAAGGTTTATAACAAAAATGCATATAACTTTTCTTGTAGTTTTTCAGCGGCTTTATATTTTGCTTAAAAATTTTTTTTAAATCTATTTTCAGAGATAAAAAGCATTAAAATTGTGAAATTCTTTTACTAATAACTTTAATAACTTTAACTAATAACTTTTTAACGAACAGCGAGCGACG
This sequence comes from Camponotus pennsylvanicus, assembly GCA_023638675.1. Lineage (NCBI taxonomy): Eukaryota > Metazoa > Arthropoda > Insecta > Hymenoptera > Formicidae > Camponotus > Camponotus pennsylvanicus. The sequence continues at coordinate 47,118 of JALHBL010001528.1, forward strand.
GCTAAAACCTTTTGGATGTTACTCAGGGCAGTGACCTTGACAACATATGTCAAGGTCAAGGTAATCGAGGCGGGCTCCCTTCATCGGCATATTTACCGGTTTTTTTTAAAGGCGGTAAATGTTTTTTTTATATCTACCTTAAACACTTTTTTTCAAGGTTTATTTATTAAATTTAAAATGGTCTGCATTTGTAGCAAAAAGCGTTTTAATATTACAAATACGTTGTACCGTAACATTGCTACAATCTTACATTGTAATATTTCTAAGGGCGGACATTTCAACGTTGCTGCAAGCTTGCAATAATGTTGCAGAAACATTTCGCAACTTCTATGCAATATTGCAATGTTTCAATGTTAAGTTTATGCAACGTTTTTGCAATCTTTCGTGCTGTATAGGTATACACGTTAAAGATATTTCAAAACTCTTTAAAAGAGCTTATCTTTAAAAGATTTCTAATATACAGGCATATACTAAATAATATAATAATAATAATAACAATAATACATACATATATATATATATATATATGTATGTATTATTGTTATTATTATTATTATATTATTTAGTATATGCCTGTCTATATATATATATATATATATATATATATATATATATATATATACAGAATGTCCCGAAACTAACGCGATATTTTAAAGGCAGATTCTCTGACCAATTTAAAAACGATTTTTCCTCAGCGAAAATGTCGCGGCACTAATAGTTATCGAGTTATAAACGATTGAAAATAAAAGGTTTTTCGCAAACTAAGGCTTATGGGAATAAAATATTAATAAAGTCACATTCTTTAGTTAATTTTAGGTAGAGTTTACTTTAATAGAATTTTAATTTAAGGCTTAGTTGAAGTTAGTGTAGAAAGATACATGATGACAAAAATTGGGAATATGCAAAAAATAATGATCTTCCTCGACATTTTCGCTGAGGAAAAATCGTTTTAAATTGGCCAGAGAATCTGCCTTTAAAATATCAAGCGTTAGTTTCGGGACACTCTGTATATATATACATACAGGGTGATTCAAAATAACTCCAGTGTCCTTGAAATGACACATTCTTGAATCAATTCTAAGACGATTTTTCCTTTGGCAAAATTTCGTCCGAAGCTTAGTTTTTGAATTATTAAAGGAAGTAGTTAACGTACCACGGGTCGGATACAAGAGGAAAGCAAGGGTGGCGCGATTCACCGTCAGACGCGGGTGCTTACGCGGGGCGCTTGCTGCGATCAGCTGGTCGCTATACACATACAGGCACATGCGAACACATACATTCTCTCTCTGTCTGTCTGTCTGTCTGTCTGTCTGTCTGTCTGTCTCTCTCTCTCTCTCTCCCCCTCTCCCTCTCCCTCTCTCTTTTATTCGCTCAGTCACCTGTAATTTTTTTTTTTTTTTTTTTTTACGAGAGAGGGGAAAATGCATTTTATGCATACCCACTGGTCGATCCACTGAGTTATGTGGGATTCGAGTACCAAGTCGAATTACCAACTCCTTACTCCCTACTCCTAAAACCCCCTCTCTTTTCACGAATTTCCTTGGACACACTGTCCCTCTAACTTCCCGAGATCTGTTTTCACATGACGTCAAAAAATAGTTATTATTACCTTGTTCGATGACTTTTGATGTATTGCTGTAATTGCTTGAAGGAGAAATGAATTTTCCGATAGATCGTACGTTCTCAAATTTAACGTAGATATCACGTTGCAAAAGACAAGAAATCCACACTAAATTATTAACTGAAAGGTTTTCTTCTTTCTCTCATGAACTGTATTCTTTTATAAACTTTAACACATCACATTTATTTACTCACTCGATGAGACGAGAAATTTACTAATGACTCTATCACTAATCACTATTAATTACTGTCGAATAATAACTGTTGGCGATTAAAAATCACTCGATGAAAGAAACACGCGCGGACACGTTACTACACGACGCGACGATGCGACAATGCGACGATAATTATTCGGCGACTGCAAGCAGTTTTTTGTCATGGTAGGTCGCGGTAGGTTAAGATACTACTGGCGCTATCGAACGCGATTATGTGTTCGATTGAAGAATGCGGTAAACATAATAAACATTTAACATATTAATATTATTATTATCATGAATGTGTGTGATATCCATACATCGTATGATATCTATTTAAAAATTAATTAGATTAAATAAGTGTTTTTAAAATATTTATTACTTTTACTATTATCATATAAAATATTAATATTAAATATTTATTTAACTATTTTATCTATTTATTTATCTATTTCACCTATTTATTTTTAACTATTTATTATCAATGACCGATTTTCGATCATTGATAATAAATAGTTAAAAATAAATAGGTGAAATAGATAAATAAATAAATAAATAGATAAAATGGTTAAATAAATATTTAATATTAATATTTGTAACATACGCTCCCGTATCGACGCGGGTCCGTTTCCCCAGGCGTACCGGCACGGACATTGTCCCTGGGGTGGTAGCGCGAGTTCCGTCCGCGAGTTGTACTTCCCCTTCCCCGGGCCACACCTTGAACCCTCCGCGTCGCAACTTGTCGGCAACATTTTGATTAATTAAGGACACCTCGGATCCGCTGTCGATCAAGGCGTCGTGGGTCTCGTTTCGGATCGTGACGTATGTGTTTGGCCGCGGCGTAAATCTTATGCGGGGCTCGGGGGGGCTGGTGCGACGGCGGATGCCCCGGCCCCGGTGGCTTTTCCCGACGGAGGATGACAGTCCTTGATCAGTACCCCGTCGCGCCCGCATTGAGAACAGAATTTTTTGCCGGGCCGTTTGCATTGGAACCGAGTGTGTCCCCGCTGTTTACATTTCCAACAGCATTCGTTACGAATATATACGGCGGCAACTCCGGGCGGCGCGGTATCCCTCTCGCGTTTCTTTGCCTCCGTTTTCTCCTGTTCGATCTCCTCGTATTCGCTTGCCAGTTTCTGTAAATCGGTTAGGTTCAGGACATCACCGATCCGCACGTAAAGTTTATAATCGGGATGCATGTGATCGTAAAGTTTTTCGAGCTGCTCGTCGGGAGTGAATCCGCCGACCCGGCGCATCAGAGTCATCATTACCGTCGCGTATTCGAATTTTTCACCCGCCTTTTGATATCTGATGGTTAGTTCACGTCGGAGGGAGGCGGCGTATCGACGCAGAAGGTGTTGCAAATGGAATGCATCCTCAAAATTTGTCCACGTTTGCCACCCCGCGTGGAAGTTCCTGTACCACAGGAGGGCGTCTCCCCTTAGAAGCTCAGGTAGCCCTCTTAATAATTGCGTTCCGGAGACCCGGTAACTCTCCTGGAGTTCGGTTAGTCGTTCGAGGAAGGAGGCTGGGTCGCGGCCATCGAAATGGCATCCCCACTTTCGCATTTGGTTCAGCACCCGGAGGTCGTCCCCCAGGGGTTCCGGCATGGGGAAAGCTGTCCCCTCATTTGGGACCGGTGTGTTGATTGAGATTAGAGGAGGCGCGAATGTCCCGCTGGATTCTCCGCGCTCGCTCGCGAACTCCTCGGGATGTTCATCTATATACCCGCTCATTCGTCGCCGCACCTCGTCCAACGTCCCGGTATTGTCGACGCCGTATACGGCCGCGATTTCCACGAGTTTCTCTTTCAGTAATCGATAAAACCACGATTTCATATTGCTTATGTTATCCTGCGAAATCTCTCTCTAAAACGGTCCCTGTTCGGGCGCCAATGTAACGTACGCTCCCGTATCGTTCTCGGATTTTATTTTTATTTCTATTTTTTATTTCTATTTCTATTTCGGATAACTCCTCGGAGCCAAAGGTTCGGGTCGAGAAAGATAGACGCGAGTTGTTGTATTTAGATGTACGTGTTTATTTGTGTCGATGTACAGATGGTTGTGTAACAATGTGTGTATGTCGATGCGTGTATTCGCAGTTTATCGAATTTAATAGCGTTTCGCGAGAATTCGGGGATTCCAATATATATAGATATATTCTGCGGCTCTTGGCCTAGACGGCGTCTACGTTTTTTTACAGCTGTTTTGGTTGCGTTTTTGCGGCTAGCGCGCGTGGTCGGGAAATCAGCTGGTGGTCTTTAAACGCGTGTGCTTGCCTGCGATTATAATTCGATTCGTTAGCGGAATAGGTGTCGGGACGCTCATTTACAATTATTGTACGCGACGGTGGACGCGCGGTGTGCGCGCTTTGTCTGGTAGATTTCTCGGGCGCTATTATTGCGTGTGCGTGTAGCTGCGGCTACGCGACCGGTCACGGGCTTGTTTGGAGGCTATCGCTACGATACGCGGAAATCACGTCCCCGTTAACGCGGTTGGAAATGGTCTAAGAGGACGGAGCGTGTTGACCAGAACGCGGACGAGAACACTCGTTGGAGGCGGCTCTCTCTCCACCCCGTGAATTATTGCCGTTCTGGCGTGTGATTTAGTCGGTCGGTCGAGAACGCTCGGCAGGATCGGAGCGGCCCTCCGATCCTCTGCGACGACTATGAGTGCCTGGATGCACGGCTTATTGTCGAGAACTCTCGACGAAGGCGGAGGTACCCTCTATCCTCGGTTTCGAGTCGTGCTTCTTGGTCAGGATTCTCACACGATACCCATGTGAGAGCGGATCAGGAAGAAGTGTCTTTTCTTGGGCCGATGGGCCCTTCTTATACTGGAGTTCTGGACCCGCGTCGGCGCAGAATCGGGATCCCCCTACCGAGTGTCGGAATCGGTACAGGGTACTCGGCGGGGGATGAGATCCCGAACGCGGGCCGTTCGCTCGTCGCGTCGTCAGGCCTCATCGGCAGTTTTCGGCGCTTTGTACGGCCGTTTATTATTTAAAATGAAATGTGGGCGCACCGCGCCCTGCCCTTGCCCGACCGATGTTCGTCGGGCGGCAGCTTCCGGCTGGTGTACGTCGGGAATTCGTAATAATGCCCGGGTGCATCGTTACATCTTTTATATGATAATAGTAAAAGTAATAAATATTTTAAAAACACTTATTTAATCTAATTAATTTTTAAATAGATATCATACAATGTATGGATATCACACACATTCATGATAATAATAATATTAATATGTTAAATGTTTATTATGTTTACCGCATTCTTCAATCGAACACATGATCGCGTTCGATAGCGCCAGTAGTATCAAGAGACACGGTAGTGTCTTGCGTCGAGTTCATCTCTCTAGCAAGACGCGCGCCGTGTCTCTTTACGCGAGACGGGAAATTGAGACCAGTTCAGATTATTTCATATTATTATATTACGATAACCGCTGAACGGATCGAGCTCTTATTAGGCTTAATCGATAGCTTATGTTCGAATTATATAGTAAAAGTGTTTTTATTTTTACTCTACGAGCTGTAGAAGTGGAAATATCGCGATATATAATTCTAAAATCGTGAAAATACGATTAAGAAACGTCCACGTCATGGTCATCATCAAACAATATATATAGAACAAAATTTGGCGTCCGACTGCCGCTGTCGACACCAGATGGCGGAGGCGCTGGCGCCTGGCGCTTCGTAATTGACATATACATGTCAAATCAAGACACGTATATGTTTGATAACCTTTACTTCACTACAGCTATAACGTGGACACAGCGAGTGACAATATATCTATCGACGACAAGATAGATGACTTTTGCGAAAATGCGACGCGGGATGCATTAACGGAAGGTTTTATGAGTCTCTTGAAACATACGGTGGATTAACTGGACGAGAGAATTCGCGCCACAAGGTGACGTCAAGTTTTCTGTTCAGCGCGCATGCAATAATAGTAACATTTATTTTCTTCTTGCAAATTTACGTATATTTATTATTTAGGTCTTATGAGTCTCTTGAAACCTACGGTGGATCAACTGGACGAGAGAATTCGCGCCACAAGGTGACGTCAAGTTTTCTGTTCAGCGCGCATGCAATAATAGTAACATTTATTTTCTTCTTGCAAATTTACGTATATTTATTATTTCCTTATATTTCTTTCACAGTACGTACTATTTATTGCAAAATATATGTTTATTCATCGAATTGTAACGATAAAAAATTGCGATTTACTTACACAAGCAACATATATATCTTATTGTTACCTATTTTACAAGAATTCTTGAGCATTTTGAAAATCATTTTCAATTTTCATATATAATTATTGGAATGTTATAAAAAATTGTGTTTCTATCATGTACTACAAGTTGCGTACAAAAGTTGCGAAGAGTATTATTTTTTATGCATAACTATTCTCTTTGTTATAGGATATGTCAAATAGAGCTGAAGCAGCGGATTGAATCCTTAACAGAGGAACTTCAAAGAATTAACGACGCACTACAATATCCGCTAGAGACAGATTTTTATGTAAAGAAACTTATTAATGCTAAGCACAAAATTACTATTGTTAGCAACATCTTACAAACCACTCAAGAGCGATTAAACAAAATTCATCAAGCTATCGAAAAGAGCACTGCTAAGAGAAAAACACTCTTAGATAATAGTTCTGCGTATAGTAGTACTACTGTTGAGTCGGATAAGGAAGAGCCAGCCAAAGTAGAAGCTGAGAAACAACAATAATTTTAAATGTAACTAATTATATTATTAATATTTTATTTTCAAATTATTACTTAACATTGATTACTTTGCAAGTTTTATAAAAGAAATTTCTTACAATTTTCATCGTAAATTATGGAAACTCCAGTAGTTAATTTATCATTACTTAGTATATTTATCATTATTTAGTATATAATTATAAATATAGTTAATATTTATATAGTTTATTTATTATTATAAATATTATAATTTATTTATTATAGATGAAGAACTCAAGACAGTTTATGATCCTTCTGAGGATTCGTATCTTTTAATAGATGCTTTGGAAGAAGATTTAGACATTCTGCATGCGATGAAACCTGTGATTTGTATAGAAATAGGTAGTGGTTCTGGTATAGTCATCACAGCTCTAGCAATGGCATTGAAAAAATATAATGCTCATTTTATTGCAATTGATATAATCATCATAACATAGAATATTGAAATTCAAAATTTCAAAATTAAAAATAATTTATGCTTTGCGAAAGAAAATTAAAAATGAAAAGTAGTTTATGCAAAAGCATAGAAAGAAAAAATCATCATAACATAGAATATAACATATGGTTATAATATAATATTATTAATACGATACAATATAGTCATAGTTCAGTTTTAATTTATTCAAATAATATTGTGATTTACCAAATATAAAAAGAAATTCGAACAAAATGAAATATGATTAGTGTTAGAAAATGTTATAGGTGACTTCAAATAACTTTAAAACTAAACTATGACTATATTGTATCGTATTAATATTATATTATAACCATACGTTATAGATAATTTTCAATTATTAATATAATTATGAAATAATAATAATGATAATTTTCAATTAATAAATATGAAATTAGGACGAACTCTTCATAAGTATAAAATTTGAACAAATTATTTTCTTATATTATACCTATGACACTTGTGTGTGTATGATGTTTTATATATATATATAATATATATATATTATATAATTTTATATATATATATCATATATATATATATATATATATATATATATTTCAAAGCTAGCGAATAATATATATATATATATATAAATATATATATATATATATATTTCATATATAATATATATATTATATATATATATATATATATATATATATATATATATATATATATATGTTTTATATATATATATATATATATTATATATATATATATATTATATATATATATATATATATATATATATATATATTATATAATTTTTATATATATATAACAATATATTATAATATATTTATTATGACTTATGCCATGTGTAATTTGTCATCAAATTATCATATATATAATATATATATATATATTATATATTATATATATATCTGAAACATTTTATATAAATTATCTATGTCATATATATATTTGTCATCAAAGTTATCGCTATTGAATATATATAAATTGTTATATATATCTATGAAAGTATTCGATAGTGTGAAACAATGTGTATTAATTATGGTATATGTGTATGTATATATATATATATATATATATATATATATATATATAAAACATCATACACACACAAGTGTCATAGGTATAATATAAGAAAATAATTTGTTCAAATTTTATACTTATGAAGAGTTCGTCCTAATTTCATATTTATTAATTGAAAATTATCATTATTATTATTTCATAATTATATTAATAATTGAAAATTATCTATAACGTATGGTTATAATATAATATTAATACGATACAATATAGTCATAGTTTAGTTTTAAAGTTATTTGAAGTCACCTATAACATTTTCTAACACTAATCATATTTCATTTTGTTCGAATTTCTTTTTATATTTGGTAAATCACAATATTATTTGAATAAATTAAAACTGAACTATGACTATATTGTATCGTATTAATAATATTATATTATAACCATATGTTATATTCTATGTTATGATGATTTTTTCTTTCTATGCTTTTGCATAAACTACTTTTCATTTTTAATTTTCTTTCGCAAAGCATAAATTATTTTTAATTTTGAAATTTTGAATTTCAATATTCTATGTTATGATGATTATATCAATTGCAATAAAATGAGCATTATATTTTTTCAATGCCATTGCTAGAGCTGTGATGACTATACCAGAACCACTACCTATTTCTATACAAATCACAGGTTTCATCGCATGCAGAATGTCTAAATCTTCTTCCAAAGCATCTATTAAAAGATACGAATCCTCAGAAGGATCATAAACTGTCTTGAGTTCTTCATCTATAATAAATAAATTATAATATTTATAATAATAAATAAACTATATAAATATTAACTATATTTATAATTATATACTAAATAATGATAAATATACTAAGTAATGATAAATTAACTACTGGAGTTTCCATAATTTACGATGAAAATTGTAAGAAATTTCTTTTATAAAACTTGCAAAGTAATCAATGTTAAGTAATAATTTGAAAATAAAATATTAATAATATAATTAGTTACATTTAAAATTATTGTTGTTTCTCAGCTTCTACTTTGGCTGGCTCTTCCTTATCCGACTCAACAGTAGTACTACTATACGCAGAACTATTATCTAAGAGTGTTTTTCTCTTAGCAGTGCTCTTTTCGATAGCTTGATGAATTTTGTTTAATCGCTCTTGAGTGGTTTGTAAGATGTTGCTAACAATAGTAATTTTGTGCTTAGCATTAATAAGTTTCTTTACATAAAAATCTGTCTCTAGCGGATATTGTAGTGCGTCGTTAATTCTTTGAAGTTCCTCTGTTAAGGATTCAATCCGCTGCTTCAGCTCTATTTGACATATCCTATAACAAAGAGAATAGTTATGCATAAAAAATAATACTCTTCGCAACTTTTGTACGCAACTTGTAGTACATGATAGAAACACAATTTTTTATAACATTCCAATAATTATATATGAAAATTGAAAATGATTTTCAAAATGCTCAAGAATTCTTGTAAAATAGGTAACAATAAGATATATATGTTGCTTGTGTAAGTAAATCGCAATTTTTTATCGTTACAATTCGATGAATAAACATATATTTTGCAATAAATAGTACGTACTGTGAAAGAAATATAAGGAAATAATAAATATACGTAAATTTGCAAGAAGAAAATAAATGTTACTATTATTGCATGCGCGCTGAACAGAAAACTTGACGTCACCTTATGGCGCGAATTCTCTCGTCCAGTTGATCCACCGTAGGTTTCAAGAGACTCATAAGACCTAAATAATAAATATACGTAAATTTGCAAGAAGAAAATAAATGTTACTATTATTGCATGTGCGCTGAACAGAAAACTTGACGTCACCTTGTGGCGCGAATTCTCTCGTCCAGTTGTTCCACCGTAGGTTTTAAGAGACTCATAAGACCTAAATAATAAATATACGTAAATTTGCAAGAAGAAAATAAATGTTACTATTAGTGCATGCGCGCTGAACAGAAAACTTGACGTCACCTTGTGGCGCGAATTCTCTCGTCCAGTTGATCCACCGTATGTTTCAAGAGACTCATAAAACCTTCCGTTAATGCATCCCGCGTTGCATTTTCGCAATTTTTTATACAAAAAGAAGTGATATCCCTAAAAAAATACCTTTTAAAAAAAGGTAAAGAAAAAGCGTCGAGTTCATCTAAAAACCATCTCACAAAAAATAGCTATCACAAAAACTAGCTACCTTTATGTATAATAATAAAAAATTAACTGTGAAAAATTTTCACAAAAAATAGTTATCTAAAAATTGTTTCACAAAAAATAGCTATCACAAAAAATAGCTCTTTATGTAAAAATTTATTACAAAAAGTACTGATATGAAAAATTGCGTCAAGTTGGGGTGCAATTTCACTTTAAGTTTGTTAGTGTTATAAAATTTTATACATATGTGCTTTTATATAATTCGCTGCTGACAAATAGGTAGAAGTTCCGTTTAAAATCTACATTACATTTTTGTCATAAAGAAGAATATTTTTGTTAGAGGTGATTACGTCAAATGATTTTTAAATTTTCTAGAAAATTAAAATAAGATTAAAAAACTTATTTAAAAATTAAAAATTCAAAAAAATGAAAGATTACGTCAATAATTTTTCAATCTTCTACAAAAATAAAATAAAAGAACAAATTTTTTTAAAAATTAAAAATTAAAAAAATATAAATTAAAAAAATTTTAAATAAAAAAACTCGGCGCGCTACCAATTTGATTGGCAATAATAATAAATGAACAATTACATATTAACATTATTTCAATAATTACTAGGTAGCGCCGTTTTTTTATTTAAAATTTTTTTAATTTATATTTTTTTTAATTTTTAATTTTTAAAAAAATTTGTTCTTTTATTTTATTTTTGTAGAAGATTGAAAAATTATTGACGTAATCTTTCATTTTTTTGAATTTTTAATTTTTAAATAAGTTTTTTAATCTTATTTTAATTTTCTAGAAAATTTAAAAATCATTTGACGTAATCAACTCTAACAAAAATATTCTTCTTTATGACAAAAATGTAATGTAGATTTTAAACGGAACTTCTACCTATTTGTCAGCAGCGAATTATATAAAAGCACATATGTATAAAATTTTATAACACTAACAAACTTAAAGTGAAATTGCACCCCAACTTGACGCAATTTTTCATATCAGTACTTTTTGTAATAAATTTTTACATAAAGAGCTATTTTTTGTGATAGCTATTTTTTGTGAAACAATTTTTAGATAACTATTTTTTGTGAAAATTTTTCACAGTTAATTTTTTATTATTATACATAAAGGTAGCTAGTTTTTGTGATAGCTATTTTTTGTGAGATGGTTTTTAGATGTCTTAACCTACCGCAACCTACCATGACAAAAAACTGCTTGCAGTCGCCGAATAATTATCGTCGCATTGTCGCGTCGTTGCGTCGTGTAGTAACGTGTCCGCGCGTGTTTCTTTCATCGAGTGATTTTTAATCGTCAACAGTTATTATTCGACAGTGATTAATACCACAGGCCCACAAAAAAAAGTACCCTGTGCTGGCGATCTGACTAGGCTAGTCTTATGTATTTTGGCCCGCTGAATTCGAATCTGACGTCAGAATTGCTCCATCACGTCACAGTTTTTTTTAAATCTCAAAAATAGACGAAAATTTCGTAAAAATCGACATTCTAGGGTAATAAGACTGCGCTTCTTAAAGAAAAAGTTACCAAAATCATATTTTAATGTATTTTCAGACATTATAAATCCAAATCCGACCTAGAATATAATTGTGCTCAATTTTTTTTGTGCTCATTTTTTATTTTTTTTATTTTTTCAGGTTGTAACACCTAAAATTTACTGCAAACAGATTCTATTTATCAAGATGCGAAGATATTAAGATAGGTTTCTACCTCCAGATAGCACAATCTTTTTTTCATGTACCTCTAGCGCTTTAAAAACATGAAGAGGTTTGTGACCTATATAAAGAAATTTCTGCATCTTATACGAACTCAACAGCTAGAAGCTGTAAGTTTCGAAAAAATTTTTCTCAAAATTTGGACTTGGAGAATATAAGATTAATTCTTTCCAATATAAGATTTATGAATGAACTAAAATCGAATATGGAATACGGAAGATTGCTACTTTTTCATGACAAATGTTAATGGAATCGATGGTATGATTGGTGTGACAAATCGGATTTGGATTTATAATGCCAGAAAATACATGGAAATATGATTTCGGTAACTTTTCCCTCAAGAAGCGCAGTCTTACTACCCTAGAATGTCGATTTTTACGAAATTTTCGTCTTTCTCTTTTGAGATTTTAAAAAAACTGTGACGTGATGGAGCAATTCTGACATCAGATTCGAATTCAGCGGGTCAAAATACATAAGACTAGCCTAGTCAGATCGCCAGCACAGGGTACTTTTTTTTTTGTGGGCCTGTGTAGTGGTTAGTGATAGTCATTAGTAAATTTCTCGTCTCATCGAATGAGTAAATAAATGTGATTACGTTCAAGTTTATAAAAGAATACAGTTCATGAAAGAAGAAAAACTCAGTTAATAATTTAGTGTGGATTTCTTGTCTTTTGCAACGTGATACCTACGTTAAATTTGAAAAAGTACGATCTATCGGAAAATTCATTTCTCCTTCAAGCAATTACAGCAATACATCAAAAGTCATCGAACAAGGTAATAATAACTATTTTTTGACGTTATGTGAAAACAGATCTCGGGAAGTCAGAGGGACAGTGTGTCAAAGGAAATTCGTGAAAAGAGAGGGGTTTTTAGGGGTAGGGAGTAAGGAGTTGGTAATTCGACTTGGTACTCGAGTCCCACATAACTCAGTGGATCGACCGGTGGGTATGCATAAAATGCATTTTCCCCTCTCGTAAAAAAAAAAAAAAAAAATTACAGGTGTGAGCGAATAAAAGAGAGAGGGAGAGGGAGAGGGAGAGAGAGAGAGAGAGAGAGAGAAAGAGAGAGAGCCTCTCCGTGGTGTACCACCTTGTCGTGGTGGAGGGGCTCCCATTCTCCTTGGAGAATGGGTCTAAGAGTACACCATTGCACTTCCTCGTCGCTCGTTGGCGCTGGCCGGCGGGAGTCGGGAAGGGGGGTTGCGCTCCCTCCGGGCACTATGATCTGATGCGCATAGGGGTTGGCGGCCCTGACTTCAATCGCCCGGTGGCAAGGCACCGTAAGAGGAGGATTGCTCTTTGTCCTTGACATACGGGTGATCCCGTGGGAGGAGGGTGCCGAGCGGTAGGTGCTCCTACCGGGAGGCGTCCCCCAAGGGGGAAAGGCCGGCATTACGCAGCGGTGGAGCCCTCTGCGTGGTAAACCTCCCCCCCTCGCTGAGCATGGCCCAGTTCGAGGTCGTGCTCGGTGAGGTGGAGGAGGTGGTGAGGAACGGCCTCCCTGGGCCGGTCCTCGTGATGGGCGACTTCAGCTCCAAATCCAGGAGCTGGGGCTGCCCGTACGAGAACCGGCGTGGGGAGGTGCTGAGGGATTTGGCAGGGTCACTGGGGCTGACCCTGCTCAATGAGGGGTCCGTAGCCACGTGCGTCAGTACGCAGGGGGAATCCATCGTCGATTTGACGTGGGCCTCCCCTGCGGCCTTGCGCATGGTGGGAGGTTGAAGGGTGGCCGCTGAGCTTGAGACTCTGTCGGACCACAGGTATATCGAGCTCAGTTTGGCCGCCCGCCAGTCGCCTACCGGGCCGGGCACAGAGGAGGAGCGCAGGTGGTCCCTCACAAAGCTGAACCCGGACCTCCTGATGGCGTCGATGCACGCCACGCTGTGGGCATGGGGGGAGGAGCCCCGAACATGAGAGGGGCTCAGTGTGGAGGACTTGGCGTCGAGGCTTCGCAAGGCCCTCTGGGGGGCCTGTGATGACCATGGGATGACCTTGAAAAGCGCGGTCGTCACCATAAAAATCTTAAATGGCAACCCCTATTTTTATTACATATTCTTATAGCTTAGGTCGAGAGCTTTCCAAAACATTATAATTAAGTTAGTTTTCATTAAGTACTTTTCGATTTAGGAGGCTTAAAATCATTTCTTAATTTTTCATAAACCATAAAATATCTTATAAAATATTCATTTTTCGATTTTCTTACCTTAATACTTTTATGTACAAAATAATGAGAGGAATCAATTGGTGTAAAGAAAACACATAGTTATTTTTAAGAAAAAATATAAAATCCTTAATTGCAAATTACAAATTGGCAGCAGAAATCGAACAGAATCTGCGCGATGCAATTTGATGTCAGATTGCCGGCAGAAACCGAGCAGAATTTGCGTACATAACCTCTGATAGCAGATTGAAGGCAGAAGCGGAACAGGATTTGCATGATTCGATAATTCCTTTGCTTACCGCTATGAGATGTACTTTTTCGCAACCGAATTTTTGTCGGAAATATATATAAGGTCGCGATTATTAATGAAAGATCAAAAATATAGTAACTATCATTTTAACTTTTATCATGTTAATTTCTAATATTTGATATTAGATATGGGCCACCATGGTGCGTCAAAACGAACCCCCACCACTCGACCCCTGACACCGTGGGCGGGGACAGGTGAAGTGGAGGTTGCCACGGATGGATTCTGTCGCTCGTTGATCAAATGGGCGTAAAAACACGTCCGACCTCCTCCCACATACATCCCTATCTTTCTCTGGAGGCCTGCCCCGGCCCTATCTTAGGGTCCATCCGCCACTGCTATTTGGTACAGTGGGGATTTTTAGTATATACTAGAGGGATCTTGGGGGATGTGGTCACTCTACGGCGTTGTGCTCGTCGGTGCCGTTTCATACGGAAGGCCAGTCGGAAGCCAGCATGCACGCGAATACCTCCACCGGCACTTATTTGGTCAGCGAGCGACCTTTCAGGGATCCTCCGTGGCAATCGGCATTGCATCCATCGAGTGAGATACCAACATCGCTCTGGAGTCGCATATCACTGTGTTAAAAAGCAGCATTAGGTGTGAGGTCTGGATAGCTCAGTGGTCTAGAGCAGTTGCCCGGAAAGCGAAAGACGGGTTCGATTCCTGATCCAGCCACTTGCGCCTCACATATTTTTCTAGTCTGCGAATATTGTTTTCTAGCAATTATTCGCTAGGCTGAAAGATGTGTGAATGCTCTCTCCACAGGATATGCGTCAATGCCGTTGCCACGGATGGATTCTGTCGCTCGTTGATCAAATAGGCGTAAAGACACGTCCGACCTCCTCCCACATACATCCCTATCTTTCTCTGGAAGATCTTTCTCCAGATAATCGAAGAAGATGAACAATATATTCTTTAATAAAGTTTTTGTTTATCAAGAAAAATTCGCCTTTCATTTACATAGAAAAAAATGCAATTACTTTTTGGCCAACCCATATTAATATTTTCAAAACCAGACACTTTTATAAATTTTTATGTTTATTATTATGCGACGTCTTTTCTTTTTAATTTTTAATTTTTCGATCCTCCTCGGGTGTTGGAGAAGAGGAGGTAAAAAGGGGGAGCGAAAACGCCGTCAAAAACACAAGGCGGGTAGAGGTACTCGCGCTCGGGGGAACTAAGATGGAGGGTGTTCTCGCGCGAGCCGCGGCGAAGCGAAGGCCGTCTCGATACCTCGAAGTTGGGCGCCAGATACGGTCTTTCACGCATCAATTCGCGAAAACGGCAGATTAACGCGAAAAACGTTAGCCTGTTTCGCCACGGGCCGACTAGCTCACCTAACGGTAGAGAGGCAGGGTCCGTTGAGAAGGATATTGAATTATTTTATGCGAGCTGTCGGTGATTATGAAAATTAACGAACACAACGGAATTTAACACACACGAGAAGCGAACACTGAAATAAATTACGCGAATTTAATATAAACGAGAATGTAACAAATTTATTTAAATAAAAGAAATATAATAGAGAAGAATATAAAGTGAAAGGAATAACAAGTTCTAGAAAGAAAAATAATAATGACAATAAGTAGCGAGACTGAATTTAACATGAATTCGAAAATTTGAAATAACATACAACAGATCGACAGCGGTGATAACAATAGCAGTATGATATCGAGATCATAAGAACGCGGAGATATTTATCGTCCTCCAGGCCCGTTTTTATGGCCGGACTTTGCGAGACCGAACGGCATTTCGAGACCGTAACGGAAATTTCGATAACCTCCTCGAGAACACATTTGACAGGTCTATTCTCTTGATTACTCGCTCTTTTAATCGACAGCCCTATGGTTAAAGTACGGCTCAATAATTGAGCGATAGTAATTATGCGATTTGCGAAGACGAGAACCCTCGCTTGCTACGCGCAAGATCGATTCGCTCGGAATTCGATAGCCGTCGGACGTTATTTCGCTTCTTTTCGGTGTAACGCTTTCTATCTACGCGAAACCCTCGAATTTCGACACATTCTTAATTCGCTGTAATATGTTATGCACCGCGATACACTCACGCGTACGACAAATACTTTACAATATGCGCGATTCGTACAGACAATAAGCGCGACAGAGACAGCACGACTTTTGCCACGACGTCACACGCACACGGTCACACGCTCACATACACGCTAATTACAAACGAGAATTGCCCGGAGGTCGATTGCGGGGATGTCTTACGCGGTTTCGACAACTCTTTTCGACAGCACGGATAGCGAACGCATTCCCCGCGATTTACCGCGCACGTGGTCGATATACGAGAGCCGGTCACTACGCGTTTTACGACACCCCGAATCCCGGAGAGAGACGAACGGTTCCTTATCGGCTACGGCCGACGTTGCGATCGTCCTTGATACCTCGGTCGCTTGTCTCCGGTCGCCCGAAATGCACGAAAATCGCGAGCTCGGTACAATGCCCGAGCGACAGCGAGACACGAAAATGGCGACGGCGACAGAACGGCCGGTCCGCGGACAGAATCGCGTACGTGGCTTACACTTAGCGATGGGCAACCTCACCGATACTCGCTCCTGTGGCCAGGGGATGATCCTCGGCTCCGTCCTCTCAGTAACCTCGGCGACAACGACGGTGACGATAAGACGACGACAACGACAAACGATATTCTTAGCGATCGACTATCGGCTCAGAGCGCCCGCACCAGAATGAATCCCTGGATCTCGCGATCCAGGGTCGATAGCGGCGTCAATTCGGCGCGCAGGGGTGCGCGGATTAGCGGCCAATAGCGCCGCGACACGCGATGTATTACTGCGCCCCGCGACAACGCTGTATCGGGGGCCGTAACGGCCCCGATAATTTCAAATTCCGAATCTCGGTGATCCTGTTATCCGCGGTCTTCCGGATGCTGGTCTTGCGTCCTCCGTCTTTGGAGGGCGGCGCCGATCCGGTCCGGTCATTCCGGCTTACAACAGCTGTTTCTTGACTGTTGTCCCTCCGTTGTTTGCAGGGGGCGAAATCCACCCGCGACTCTGTTCCTCCGACGTTGTCGTATCGGCTGTCGTAAGGACTCCTCTTGGGCCTCTTCTGGTTTCCTTCCGGCGGGTTGCCCGACGTACAAAATGATAAAAAAAAAGAATTAATACTAGCGCAAAAGAATAATTGCTCGTCTCTCCGGAGATTTCGATACGGCTCTCGCAATCTTTTTCTGGCGCGGCCGCTCGGCTCGCGCCCCGTGAAGATTCCCGGGGCGGATGGACGCGCGTCGGGACGGCAACGTCACACCCCCCTTGCCAAGAGAGACCGTATCGGCTCCAGCCACCCATCATGGCCACAAAATCGGACTTTTCGTTCGTCCTTTCGCACATGTTCGGGCGACCAAAGTCTCCGGAGCCGAGGCAGACACAAACACAAATCCACAACGAAACGAAACAAGAAAACAATAATCTATCCGAAACGAGAAGCTATAGGATGCCGTCTCTCACTAACTGTTGTTCGCGCTGTCGTCTCTCACGGGGGCCCGCGGTCCCGTTTTGCGGCTGGACCCTCCCGTTCGACATTCGCGAGCTGTTTCACTAAAGGTGGAATTAGGTGGTTCAAGCGTGAGGAGGAAAATTACAAGAATGAGGAAAGAAAGTTATCGCAACTTATTTATTTGAGCAGGTACCTACACAGCGGGGCCTCAAACCGGAGCGACAGCACGGAAAAAAAAAAATCCCTCCAACAAAGCCCGTACGGGGAGGGCAGCGACAACCGTTAATAGGGCACCGGGCGGGTGCCGCTCCTTGCACGGCGACCTCGCGGGGGGTCTGGCCCCTGGTGGCCTCTGCCTCTCAGATAAGGGCCCTGTGCCAGCCACCCTTGGCGACAATGTGGGCAGGTTCGGACGGTGTATCCCTTGGTGCCGCTTAGTCGATCGTTAAGAACATCGTTTGTCGTTGTCGTCGTCTTGTCGTCACGGTCGAGGTTGTCGCCGAGGTAACGAGAGGACGGAGCCGAGGATCATCCCCTGGCCACGGGAGCGAGTATCGGTGAGGTTGCCCATCGCTAAGTGTAAGCCACGTACGCGATTCTGTCCGCGGACCGGCCGTTCTGTCGCCGTCGCCATTTTCGTGTCTCGCTGTCGCTCGGGCATTGTACCGAGCTCGCGATTTTCGTGCATTTCGGGCGACCGGAACAAGCGACCGGGGCAAGGACGATCGCAACGTCGGGCGTAGCCGATAAGGAACCGTTCGTCTCTCGGGATTCGGGGTGTCGTAAAACGCGTAGTGACCGGCTCTCGTATATCGACCACGTGCGCGGTAAATCGCGGGGAATGCGTTCGCTATCCGTGCTGTCGAAAGAGTTGTCGAAACCGCGTAAGACATCCCCGCAATCGACCTCGGGCAATTCTCGTTTATAATTAGCGTGTATGTGAGCGTGTGACCGTGTGCGTGTGACGTCGTGGCAAAGTCGTGCTGTCTCTGTCGCGCTTATTGTCTGTACGAATCGCGCATATTGTAAAGTATTTGTCGTACGCGTGAGTGTATCGCGGTGCATAACATATTACAGCGAATTAAGAATGTGTCGAAATTCGAGGGTTTCGCGTAGGTAGAAAGCGTTACGCCGAAAAGCGAAATACCGTCCGACAGCTATCGAATTCCGAGCGAATCGATCTTGCGC
Organism: Camponotus pennsylvanicus; assembly: GCA_023638675.1. Taxonomy (NCBI): domain Eukaryota; kingdom Metazoa; phylum Arthropoda; class Insecta; order Hymenoptera; family Formicidae; genus Camponotus; species Camponotus pennsylvanicus. Next base: position 66,156 of record JALHBL010001528.1, read on the forward strand.
GTAGCAAGCGAGGGTTCTCGTCTTCGCAAATCGCATAATTACTATCGCTCAATTATTTGAGCCGTACTTTAACCATAGGGCTGTCGATTAAAGAGCGAGTAATCAAGAGAATAGACCTGTCAAATGTGTTCTCGAGGAGTTATCGAATTTCCGTTGCGCTCTCGAAATGCCGTTCGGTCTCGCAAAGTCCGGCCATAAAAACAGCCTGGAGGACGATAAATATCTCCGCGTTCTTATGATCTCGATATCATACTGCTATTGTTATCACCGCTGTCAGATCTGTTGTATGTTATTTCAAATTTTCAAATTCATGTTAAACTCAGTTTTATTTTGTTAATTCGATCTCGCTACTTATTGTCATTATGTATTTTTTCTTTCTAGAACTTGTTATTCCTTTCACTTTATATTCTTCTCTATTATATTTCTTTTATTTAAATAATTTATTTTTCTTGTTAAATTCGCGTAATTTCCTTTTTTTTTTTTTTTTTTTTTTTTTTTTTTTTTTTTAATTCTCGTTTATCATTGTTTTCGCTTCTCGTATTGTGTTAAATTCCGTTGTGTTCGTTAATTTTCATAATCACCGACAGCTCGACATAAAATAATTCAATATCTTCCGACTGGCCTTCCGTATGAAACGGCACCGACGAGCACAACGCCGTAGAGTGACCACATCCCCCAAGATCCACTCTAGTATATACTAAAAATCCCCACTGTACCAAATAGCAGTGGCGGATGGACCACAAGATAGGGCCGGGGCAGGCCTCCAGAGAAAGATAGGGATGTATGTGGGAGGAGGTCGGACGTGTTTTACACCCATTTGATCAACGAGCGACAGAATCCATCCGTGGCAACCTCCATACCTGTCCCCGCCCACGGTGTCAGGGGGTCGAGTGGTGGGGGTTCGTTTTGACACACCATGGTGGCCCATATCTAATATCAAATATTAGAAATTAACATGATAAAAGTTAAAATGATAGTTACTATATTTTTGATCTTTCATTAATAATCGCGACCTTATATATATTTCCGACAAAAATTCAGTTTGCGAAAAAGTACATCTCATAGCGGTAAGCAAAGGAATTATCGAATCATGCAAATCCTGTTCCGCTTCTGCCTTCAATCTGCTATCAGAGGTTATGTACGCAAATTCTGCTCGGTTTCTGCCGGCAATCTGACATCAAATTGCATCGCGCAGATTCTGTTCGATTTCTCTTGCCAATTTGTAATTTGCAATTAAGGATTTTATATTTTTTCTTAAAAATAACTATGTGTTTTCTTTTACACCAATTGATTCCACTCATTATTTTGTACATAAAAGTATTAAAGGTAAGAAAATCGAAAAATGAATATTTTTATAAGATATTTTATGGTTTTATGAAAAATTAAGAAATGATTTTAAGCCTCCTAAATCGAAAAGTACTTAATGAAAACTAACTTAATTATAATTTTTTGGAAAGCTCTCGACCTAAGCTATAAGAATATGTAATAAAAATAGGGGTTGCCATTTAAGATTTTTATGGTGACGACCGCGCTTTTCAAGGTCATCCCATGGTCATCACAGGCCCCCCAAGAGGGCCTTGCGAAGCCTCGACAATAAGTCCTCCACACTGAGCCCCTCTCATGTTCGGGGCTCCTCCCCCATGCCCACAGCGTGGCGTGCATCGACGCCATCAGGAGGTCCGGGGTTCAGCTTTGTGAGGGACCACCTGCGCTCCTCCTCTGTGCCCGGCCCGGTAGGCGACTGGCGGGCTGTGCAGTTTGGGACTCGGTATACCTGTGGTCCGACAGAGTCTCAAGCTCTGCGGCCACCCTTCAACCTCCCACCAGGGGCAAGGCCGCAGGGGAGGCCCACGTCAAATCGACGATGGATTCCCCCTGCGTACTGACGCACGTGGCTACGGGACCCCTCATTGAGCAGGGTCAGCCCCAGTGACCCTGCCAAATCCCTCAGCACCTCCCCACGCCGGTTCTCGTACGGGCAGCCCCAGCTCCTGGATTTGGAGCTGAAGTCGCCCATCACGAGGACCGGCCCAGGGAGGCCGTTCCTCACCACCTCCTCCACCTCACCGAGCACGACCTCGAACTGGGCCATGCTCAGCGAGGGGGGAGAGGTTTACCACGCAGAGGGCTCCACCGCTGCGTAATGCCGGCCTTTCCCCCTTGGGGGACGCCTCCCGGTAGGAGCACCTACCGCTCGGCACCCTCCTCCCACGGGATCACCCGTATGTCAAGGACAAAGAGCAATCCTCCTATTACGGTGCCTTGCCACCGGGCGATTGAAGTCAGGGCCGCCAACCCCTATGCGCATCAGATCATAGTGCCCGGAGGGAGCGCAATCCCCCTTCCCGACTCCCCGCCGGGCCAGCGCCAACGAGCGACGAGGAAGTGCAATGGTGTGTTCTTAGACCCATTCTCCAAGGAGAATGGGAGCCCCTCCACCACGACAAGGTGGTACACCACGGAGAGGCTCTCTCTCTTTCTCTCTCTCTCTCTCTCTCTAAAAACCCCCTCTCTCTTTTATTCGCTCACACCTGTAATTTTTTTTTTTTTTACGAGAGGGGAAAATGCATTTTATGCATACCCACCGGTCGATCCACTGAGTTATGTGGGACTCGAGTACCAAGTCGAATTACCAACTCCTTACTCCCTACCCCTAAAAACCCCTCTCTTTTCACGAATTTCCTTTGACACACTGTCCCTCTGACTTCCCGAGATCTGTTTTCACATAACGTCAAAAAATAGTTATTATTACCTTGTTCGATGACTTTTGATGTATTGCTGTAATTGCTTGAAGGAGAAATGAATTTTCCGATAGATCGTACTTTTTCAAATTTAACGTAGGTATCACGTTGCAAAAGACAAGAAATCCACACTAAATTATTAACTGAGTTTTTCTTCTTTCATGAACTGTATTCTTTTATAAACTTGAACGTAATCACATTTATTTACTCATTCGATGAGACGAGAAATTTACTAATGACTATCACTAACCACTACACAGGCCCACAAAAAAAAAGTACCCTGTGCTGGCGATCTGACTAGGCTAGTCTTATGTATTTTGACCCGCTGAATTCGAATCTGATGTCAGAATTGCTCCATCACGTCACAGTTTTTTTAAAATCTCAAAAGAGAAAGACGAAAATTTCGTAAAAATCGACATTCTAGGGTAGTAAGACTGCGCTTCTTGAGGAAAAGTTACTGAAATCATATTTCCATGTATTTTCTGGCATTATAAATCCAAATCCGATTTGTCACACCAATCATACCATCGATTCCATTAACATTTGTCATGAAAAAGTAGTAATCTTCCGTATTCCATATTCGATTTTAGTTCATTCATAAATCTTATATTGAAAGTAAATTTCTCCAAGTCCAAATTTTGAGAAAAATTTTTTCGAAACTTACAGCTTCCTGAAAGATGCAGAAATTTCTTTATATAAAAAATGCTAGAACAAAAAAAATTGAGCACAATCTTTATAGAATTCTAGGTCGGCACAATTATATTTTCGGATTTATAATGTCTGAAAATACATTAAAATATGATTTTGTAACTTTTTTCTTTAAGAAGCGCAGTCTTATTACCCTAGAATGTCGATTTTTACGAAATTTTCGTCTATTTTTGAGATTTAAAAAAAACTGTGACGTGATGGAGCAATTGACGTCAGATTCGAATTGGCGGGCCAAAATACATAAGACTAGCCTAGTCAGATCGCCAGCACAGGGTACTTTTTTTTGTGGGCCTGTGGTATTAATCACTGTCGAATAATAACTGTTGACGATTAAAAATCACTCGATGAAAGAAACACGCGCGGACACGTTACTACACGACGCAACGACGCGACAATGCGACGATAATTATTCGGCGTGACTGCAAGCAGTTTTTTGTCATGGTAGGTTGCGGTAGGTTAAGACAAAAAATCTATCACAAAAACTAGCCTAAAAATTGTTTCACAAAAAATAGCTATCACAAAAAATAGCTCTTTATGTAAAAATTTATTACAA